>WTSP01008941.1:0-10761 GCA_025331215.1 Actenoides lindsayi
TGGGTCACTCTAGGCTGTGAACAGTGACTTCTGCGAGGTTACCCCAGAAAAAAATCATGGAATCATCAAGGTTGGAAGAGACCTTTAAGACACACGTGGATCACCCGTAGTGCACAGGCATGCCTGGCATCACCAAGAGAGACTGGAGGCATCGGAACACCACAAGGTGAGACAGTCCTAACTCCTCCTACTTCAGCTGTACGTGGGAACAGAATACACACAAACGGTGAATGCGGTCAGGGCAATTCTCATCAGATGGCCCAGCTCTGAGCCATGCCAGGAGAGAAAATACACATTGGGTGCTGGGTAATCAATGGATCTACTTATCACAGACCAACCAAAATTTAAAATATTTTATGCTGACTTTTTCCAAACCAAAACCCAACAACAATAATTGTTATAAAACGACGGAACCAAATTTAGATGGCTGGTATAATTTTACCTTGGCCAAACCTGTAATTGCATTCGGTATTTAGGGCCATAAAAAACACAGACCTGCTATTTGATTTTACAACTAACACGCGCAATCTATGAAACTTGTGCACAACAGAACGGCCACGGACTCGTGTTCACAGCGTATGGAATTTGTGCACAACATGCCATGGGCTTGTGCTGATATTGGCTACAGTGGGTGTGCACCCAGTACCCATCCTCCCCCAGCCCTACAGCTGTCCCCTGGGGCATTACGTCATAACTTTGTCTTTCACAACAAAAATGGGTTATAAAGGATGAAGATTAAAACCGGCAAATTCCACCTCTGAAAGGGATGAGTGGAGACATCATTTCAATAGGACGTCACGTTTGTACAGCCTACAACAGGGCGGGGGGGGGGGTCGTGCCACCCCAGCACCCCCCCGAAGGGGTCGTGGCTCTCCTCGCCGGGCAGACCTTAACAATAACAAAGCAGGAGGCGAAGCGGGGACCAGAGGTGTCTGACGCACGCGGCACCAGGGTAAAAGGCAGGGCCCCGCCCCCCCGCCTGGGTTGAAGGGTTAACAGCCGCTCATTATGGTTTGTAGAGAGCTGGGTAAATGATTGCCTGCTGAAGGGCAAGCAGAGCTGGGTATTACAGGAGAAGAGGCTCCTGCAGAAGGACCTGAAGCTGGTGGTAGCTGTGTTGGTGAGACTGGAAAGGTGGTGGGCTGCGTGCCCAGCCGTGCTCCTTCCTTCCTCCTCCTTTACCCTGAAGGTGGATGTAGTTGACACCGAGCAGATACTCGGTTGATCCCCCCACATTGTGTGCCTGAGTAGCGCAAACAGGTTTGGAACATTGCATCTCTCATTTGTTTAACAACCAAACCCTCTTGCTTGTAACCCGACAGATTTTCTAGCCTGGGATGTGACAGGCAGCAAAAGCCAAACCCGTCCAAGTTTATAGATGGTCTTAAAATTGCTGCTCTGCTGGCTCCTCTTTTCAGTGTGCTGATCCCTCCTTCAGCCTTCAAGGACCATTACATGAGCACCTCTGGAAAGGTCTGCCAGGCGTGAAGAGCGAGCTGTCTCACTCATATGGGGTGGGAAAGGAAACAGCACTGGCCAAGAAAGGCTGACGTACTAGGTTTGAGAGAGGAAAAGATGCCACAACGTGCTTGTGCAGGGGAGCCTGGACTGTCTGGGGTGTGAGAGTGATGGACTCTGATTCCGGCTGATTCCACTGACTGTGGGAAGAAACAGTGCGTCCCAGTAATCAGCAGGAGATGGTCTGGCTTTTAACGGTGGTGCTACCACCATAAGGCCCAGTACAGAGCAGTGAAAGCCCAAAGCTACCACACTTGGCAGCCACTCAGGACATCTGCATAGGGAAAATTGTCACCCCCACATCCTGTTGGGGTAAGCCAGCCAGGTGCCACGGACAGAAATCCTTCTCTAGAGGTGGGTTCTCCCAAAGCAGCCTACAACTCCTGATGGGCTTCATGGAAGCAGCTGACCCTCCTCCATCTCAGAGAGAGTCTGGTACACGGCCTGGCTCTGCCTCTGGCCTCCTGGCACGGACTATTTTGATGGAGGGTCTCATGTACAGGGCTCTGACCGTCACACTCGCCACAGTTGATGAGCTGTTGCACGTGTGCTCTGCCACACCTACACACGATGTAAACTGCTCACCTCCTTGGATTTCAAGGATCTTGGAGGAACACCCTGTCCCCCTTCAGCACTCCCACTGAACCGCTCTACTTGTTCAAGAAGGCCAAGTATCCAGAAATAGACTGGGGCAGAACTGATGGAGAAGGGGTGGAAGGGTGCAAGGCCAAGCTGAGAAACCCAGCAGTTACAAAATACCTGTTTGAAACACAATCCAATCTGTTGGAATGCAGAAGCTCTGAGTTTTTCCCGCAGAGTAAAAGAACAGCTTACAATAAAAATACATTTTATGAGCTGTCCAGTAAGCCGGTTATGTTTTCCCAGAGCTTAGTGAAGCACTTGTAGTGGAAACGCTGCTTCTGATCTTATTATCCTTCCCTGCAGTGCACGTTATTAACTTTCTGCTTTATTTACAGCATTGCCATTTACTTTTACGATCCTTCCATTAACCTCATTGGAGTGAACATTGCTTGAATCACACGATCGACGCCCAGTGCTGCTATAACCTTTAATGCACCTTGCCAGCTGCTGTGGCTTTGTGTACGTCTTTCCGTAGGAGGAGAGGAGGGACAGACGCAGCTGGAAGATGGCATTTGAAGAAGGGAACATAAAAACATACCTCTCAATTTGGGACTTTTTTTAACCAAAAAAAAAAAAAAAAAAAAGAGGAAAAGAGGGCAAAGGCAATACTTGTGTTTCCTCATGGGAGGGCTGCACCAAACTGGCTCACACTGCATCTGTGCCACTGGCAGGAAAGCAGATAAAGCACAGGCAGGCTCTGCTTCAGCTGCACTTGAAGAACTCAGGAGGTTGTTAGCAGAGAGCGAGAGGTGCCTGCAGACTTACCTGTTGCCCCGCGACACCGGCGCAGCTCCTTGTTTTACGTATCCCTAAGATAAACCCTTCAGAAACCCCATGGGCTTGCTGAACTCTCTGTAGCAAGCAGTGGAGTTCCTACACGTAGGTGAGAAATGCTCAACTACTCTATGACAAAGTCCCTCTTACCCGTCTTTCCCTCGGTTATGGATTGCCAGCTCCTCCACAATCCCCTCCTCCTCCTTGAAGTTCTCCCAGTCCAGTTTAGATTTCTCCAGTGTGCTCATCTTCTGCTTTTTGGCGGTGATCTTCCCCAGGAGGCTGCTCATACCGCTTGGCCTCTTCACCCTGACGGAGATAAAGGAGCAAACGTGACATCAGTTAGCAATTAAAAATGGAGCCGCGGAACGTCACGGGGGAGAGGGCAGCGGCCTCGACGGGGCCGCTCCGCAGGCGGCAAGGCCGAGCTGCCCGCAGATCCCGCTCCGCTGTCCCCTGGAAGCGGCGGAACGCACGGCGCGCGGATCTCCAGCGCTCGCCTTTTGTCAAAGGGCTTTTTCATTTATCTCCCTCAGAGAACAGAAAGCTTTCAGGCCAAGAGAGATCATTAAATCATCTAGTCTGACCCCGTGTTTATACCAGGCCAAGCCACTCCGCTGATCACCTCCGCGCGAAGCCCGGTTCTTTGTCTTCCGTTTAAAGGCTTGTTTGCTGGCCGGGATCCAGCCTCGGTGCGTCACCAGCGCTGACAACACATCGAGGAATTAACCGTTTCGTTGGTAGCAATGTGCCTGTTTACAGCTTCGTTTTGTCCAGCTTTAGGTCCTGGTTGCCACAGTTTATTCTGAATCTGAGAGTACGTTGGTGCCCAGCAGGGTCTCATTAGCACCGCACTCGTCCGCCGCAACCAACTTAGATCTCGAGTATTTTTTTTTGACAGATGGAGCTCTTTATGCCTCTCACTGAAGTGCATTTTGTCCCAGCTCATACATAATTTCTAAGGTTTTGTCCCCCGCTTACGTTTCAAGAGAGGAGCACCAGAGCCCCCACTCTTCTCCTGACTGCAAATCTTCTTCTGTCCAAGGATTGCCTAAATCCTCTTAGTTCCATCATCCTGTGACACGCTGAGTCCCAGTGCACATGCACTGTGATCCCAACATCACCTCCCACGTCCCTGTTTAGCAGGAAGACCACTTTGGTCTTCCATCTCCTTGTTCTTAAGAGGACCGAAATCCCACCCGTGTGGCGGAGCCCCTGAATCTTCCCTTCATGCTGGGAAATGCACACACAGGGACTTGGGTCAACCAGGTCACCTTCAGAGGAAGGCAATTCTCAGGGCTAGGAACCCGTAAAACAAACTCATATTAACCCCTTCTTAAAGCCCCCCAGGAGAGGGGGGCAAACAGCGTCCCATTGAACTCGGTGTTTACACACATTCCAGAGATAACTTCAGGTCTGCAGGGCCTTTGCCTCTGCAAGAAGCCGGAGAGGAAATGATTCTCGTTCCTGAGAGATGAAGGAATTTGGGGGGAGTTGGGGGGGAGGCCCAAGGAAGGCAGCCAGGTGAGTGTGATCGTGGCAGGCTTGTTCTCCATCAGCTCTCTCTGAGCACGCTCCTGCCCAGGGATAGCTGTTCTTGGGAACGCATCCAAAGCTGTCCTTATCGGATCATTAGCGTGCTTTATGCCTCCATAATCTGCAAGCCTCTAAAGGAAAATAATTCCGCAGTTTATATGGAATTAAATCAAAGAAAACGACATCTTTGTGAGCCTCGGCCAGAAGATTCTCAATGCAAGAATGGCTGGCCATGGTCACAGCGGAGGTTGTAGAGTCTCCTCCTCTGAAGACTTTCAAAAGCTGCCTGGATGCATTCCAGTGTGGCCTGCCCTAGGTGATCCTGCTTTGGCAGGTGGGTTGGACTAGATGATCTCTAGAGGTCCCTTCCAACCCTTAACATTCTGTGATTCTATCATTCTATGACTTGGGGTTGAAGCTTCCTGATGTAGATACAGTTGGGGTACAAACCCTGGATCAAGGGCACCTTGTCAGGCTCCATAGCTGCCTGCCCATCCTCATAATGCCCAGCCAGAGGAGCACAAAGGTCCTAGGATCTGTCCCTCGTTATTTCTTTCAGTCCCTGCTCACTGCTTGAGAACGGTACCAGCAGACAGCACTTTTCACCCTGAGGGGACTCAGAGCAAGCTGGATGCTCTTTTATTCACCCTTATCCCTGAGCATCTCTTCCAGATGCCTACAGCCCTTCGCATCACGATCTCACAACAAAGCCCTGACTCTCGCTCAGTCCTCAGCTCTCCTGTGCTTTCCAAGACACGATGGCCCTCAGCACCCTCACCTGCAGGAAGCAGGGAAGTGGTGCAAGGGGGCAAAACGTGCAAAGATGTTCCCAGCACAAGATAAAACTGGAGAGATTCAGTTCCCACATCTAGCTGCCCAGGACCACACACAAGCCTCTCACAACCACTGAATCCAGCATCAGACGCGTGTCTAAGCTGCGAGGGAGTGGGGAGAGAGGAGATATGACAAGTAAGAAGGCAAACCCAAAGCAAATATTGGGCAAGCATCCCCTGTGGCATTCCCTGCTCAACAGCCACCTGGACGGCAGAGCCTGGTGCTCGCGCACGGCAGTTCCGTAAGCTGCCCTGGGAGACCTTGGGCTTCAACTTTGACCTGGACAGGCTGCAGAGTTGGGTGGAAGGGACACTCATGAAATTCGACAAGGACAAGTGTAGGGTCCTGTACCTGGGGCAACTGGCACAAACTGGAACCCAAGAGGTTCCACCTGAACAGGAGGAGAAACTTGTTTGCTGTGAGGGTGTCAGAGCCTGGCCCAGGCTGCCCAGAGAGGTTGTGGAGTCGTCTTCTCTGGAGAGATTCCAAACCCACCTGGACAATGGGATCCTGGGCCCCCTGCTCTGGGTGACCCTCCTGGAGCAGGGGGGTTGGACCAGATGATCTCCAGAGGTCCCTTCCAAACCCCACCATACTGAGACTTAGCACAGGACTGAAAGTAATGATGCTCTGAAACAGACCTGGAGAAGAGCTATGGCTGGTCCAGCTGGCCACACTCCTCTCCCCGAAGCCTGACTGCTGGAAGGTGTTTAAATTAACACAAGGTGTTCAATAACACATTTCTCTGAATACACTGAACTTTCCAGGCTCACTTGTGCTTACAGCTTTGCCTCCCTTTGAAGCAGGAGAAGCAGGGATGCAGAAATGGAGGGTGTTGTCCTTTGTCCCTAGATGTCTCCTAAATGATTTCTGGGGCAAAGAACCCCGATGGTGTAAGAGCCACCTCAGGTTCAAGAGCACTCAGAGCTCCCCTGTTTCTTCTGCTATACAGCTGCGCTACAGGCTCTGCAGAAGACGCAGCACGCACCTGGAAAAACCAGGGGAAGCTGTGTCGGGCTCTCTCCTGGGTGTCAGAGGAATGCCCGCCCCGCAGAGCGACAAGCAGGCTCCGAGGCAGGCTGGCACACACCGGCACCGATGCCTTTTTGGCTGTCAGCTGACAGTGGGGAACAGCCTGAATCGTCGGGACAGGAGCCAAGCGGCCAGGCTGGGCTGCCACACATGCACGTCCCTGCATGAAACGCAGCCTGGGACACGCTGAGAGGCAACTGCCGTCCCCAGACCACGGCAGAGGATACAGGCGAGGGAGGGGAACCAAAGGCAGGATGGTTCACGGCCAGAGGTGGAAGCAGAGGTGGTGCTGTCTTCGCAGCATGGAGCAGGGGCTGCAGGCTAGATGAAGGTCGCTCATCACACGTCTTTCCTCCCACGGTAATTCCTGGCATAAATTAAGAAACGTCCACACACCACCACCCCCATCTGAAGCAGCACTCAAGATCTCTGTATCTACTCTTGGCCATGGATCTCAGGAATAGCCCTTAGAAGATACAATTCACCCCATGTTTGAAGCTACAGAGTCCAGCTTATGAACATGGATGTCCACCAAGGGCTTCCAGATGGCCGCAAGGACACTTGCAAGTCAACAGTCCCTTCACAGCAAGGGAACCCGATGAAAACAGGGCGAGCTGTGCTGCAACCCTCGCGTTGATGACTACTTCAAAACTACTGCTAATATCCCGTGCTAGCCCAGTGCCAGAGACGGGCCCTGGGCTGACTGACCTGACTCTGCTCCTGCCCAGACAATTCTGTGCTGCTTGCAGCAGGACCAAGCCTGGGCCAGGCAATGAGACAAGTCCAGGCACGGGCTGAAGGACATGTTCAAGTCTGCTGCCGAGTCTTCGCTCCACACTGAGCCTTTCATCACCCTGAATAAATCCAACAGCAAACCTGGGGGTGGGAATTCCTACGCTTCTGCCAAAATGAAGTAAATGAGAGACATTAAAGTCCAATTAAAAACTTGCCTGGCCTTAAATGCCTCATCTGTTTAAAAAGCAAGTGAAGGGGCCTGATTAATTGCATTCAGTGCCAACAAGAGGAATTATTACCCTTTTTGTACTCATTAAGGGTATCTGCTGTGGCATCTTTAATCACTAAGGCATTTAAAAGGGAGAAAGTAATTTGCTAAGACATAATGGATCCCGGGGATGAGAACCAGGACAATCGCCTATTTAGGACACAAAGACAAGCTCTGACTTTCCATGACTAAAAAGCGTGGCCCAAATCAGCCCCTGAACCAGCAAATAAATGTGCTGGCAAGCTCTGCCTTGGTGGGTGGATTCCCCAGCACCCATGTCTTGTCTTCAGGACAAGGCTACAGAGGCCTCACTGTGCATCCAGCCAGTCAAAGCAAGGTGAGTTCCTCTCCCATCCACCCAGGCCTCCTGACACCGACCCCACACGCACCAGAGGATGCAGTACCTCGTCAGCCTTTCACTTCTGCAAGTTTTCCTTGATGACTAAATGTTCTTGCTCAGCCCATGACTCGTTATCTTATTCTAGTAGCTACTAAGAACAGATCATTCCCTCACTTTTCACAGCAGCCTTTTATGTCTTTGAAAGCTTCTCAGATTCCCCTCCCTGCTCAGCTTGCTCTTTCCTAGACTAAACAACCTTTGCTTTGCTCATTCCTCACAGTTTCCAGCCCTCTGAGCACTCTCACCGCTCTCCCCAGACTCTCTGCGATTGGCCCACATCTCCCTCGAAATGCAGAATCCAAACCGGGGAAAGAAAGGGCTCCGGCTGCGGCTTTCCCGGCACTGGGAGCAGGAGGAATGCTTCAGCTGCCTCGTGAAACGTTCAGCTCCTTACACGGCCTCCTGTGACGTGTGCCTTTCTCACAGCCGTGTGACAGCGTTGACTCAACATCGAGCCTGTGATTCACGGAGATTTCTGTCTGCTCCGCTGCTGCCGAGCCAGCGATTTCCTTCCTCCAGCCACGCGGATGATGTCTGCTACCCAAAGGCCAAGCTGCATGCTGGGCCTTCTGCGTTGTTCCTCCCGTTTGCCATTGTGTTTCCCTCGACTCAGCGGATCTCGGATGTCTTGGCACATCAGCCTCTCCTCTTCGTGACACCCGTGATGCAGCTGTTGAAGAGCAACGCCGGGGAAAGCACCTCCCATCTTTGTGAAATACCCAGGGAGACAAGTCAGCAGCTGAACCAGCACCAGTTGGCCAAATAAGAACAAGCTGATGGGCAGAAGCAGGCAGGGGCCAGCAGGGTCAGACTGCAGGAGCTGCTGCTCCTGTTGTCAGACTCCAACAAACAAAGGGTGCCCAAAGAGAACCTACTCACATGCCCATCGTGGAGCCAGCAGCGTCCTCAGCTCCAGCCTGACCTCCACCCTCCTGGGCATCCCAAACCCTTTGCTGCTCTGTTTCTGATGGCTCTGCAGGAGCGTGCAGAGCACAAACCCAGTGCTGCTTCTCCATCTGCCCCGTATCATCCTCCTTGGTGCTGATAACAATAGCTGCTGTAGCAAGAAGGTCCGGCTTCTGTTTCCTATCAATACTTTTAAGAAGGGCTCGAACACTGAACACAAATTGTTACTGCTGCTGAGCTGAGACCCCAACGCTCTCCTACCACCCTTCTTTCTATGCCATGTCTTGCGGAAGCAGTGTGAGCCAAGGTGCTTAAGAGGATGGTCCCTGCTCTACACAAGTCATGGGTGAGAACGCAGAATCTCAAATCTTGAAAAAAATTAATAAAAAATAAATAAAATCTTGCAAATGTTTGAGCAGAAGAACCCAACTCAAACCTAAGAGTAACACAAATCACTTCCCCGCTGGCTCCCTGCGAGGCCAGATCCTGCTATCACGACAGGATGCCGCCAAGTAAACGCTCCCGACTGCAGAATAATGA
Source organism: Actenoides lindsayi (assembly GCA_025331215.1). Taxonomy (NCBI): domain Eukaryota; kingdom Metazoa; phylum Chordata; class Aves; order Coraciiformes; family Alcedinidae; genus Actenoides; species Actenoides lindsayi. The sequence goes on from WTSP01008941.1 coordinate 9,186, forward strand.
CATCTCGGGCCACACGGCCCTCAAAGCACCACGGCTGCCATCAAACCCCGGCTCTCCCGCAGCCGCTCTCCTGCCCGCCCCCTTCCCCCCCGCAGCCCGCGACAGTCGCTTGCAGCAGGGACGGCAGCTCTGCTCCCATCGCCCCTCCAAGCTCTGCCACCCAGCAAAGGGAAGAGCACAAGGGTTTGTAAACAGCCCTGTCCATCCCTGCCACGAGCTGCTGTAAAGCCGAATAGTTTCCTTAATGGCAGGAAATGGTTCTCATACGAACTAACCACAGCTGGGCAACCGATGCGGCCAGTGAATAGTTTGGGTTTAAGAAAGGGGAAGATTCGTGCCCAGCACAGCGCGGGTCGCCCGCCCCGCTGCCCTCCCTTCACACAACACCACGCACAGGCGCGCGAGAGGCACCGCGTGAGCGGGACGGACACACGGACCTGGCCGCTGGCCCCTGTGCCAGCTCTGCTGCTCACTCCCAGTCTCTCCAGACTGCCTTCCTCAACAGAGGAATGCAAAGGCGGGTGGGGAGGGAGCCGGGCACAGGGCAGGACAGGAAGCGCGGTGACATCTGCTCCTCGAGGTCAAGGTGCTGGATGGAGCAGGTGACAACAGAACAGTGCCCGGTATTCCCAGCTTGCAGGAACCTTCCCCAGAATGGGGACCCTAAAACCAACCAGCTCTTCTCATGCCTCACCCCACGTAACTGGCCGAGGACAGAAAATTCTCCCTGGCCAAATCCATCTGCATTTCTTTTTCTTATTTTCCCACTTGGTATCGTTTCCCAAACAGGTGCTCAGATGGATGTGGAGAGCAGCCCAAGCTCTTCTCAGCCCTGTCTGTCACAACAAGTATTTAAAAAAAACCAACAAAACAATCAAGAAAGCTTCCCCGAAGCCAAACAAACAAACATTTAAATCCCAGGTGGAAAAAAAACCCAAGTGAAGAGGAAATAGAGATAAAAACAGGGTGGGTGCTGCTGGAGGGCTGGCAGGGTGGGATGGTCCCCTTTGGACAGAGTGAATGTGGGGCAGGCTGTGGGGAGGGGGCTACCCAATTGCCACTGCCTGGCCTGGGCAGGGCAGGCTGAGGAGCTGGCTGCCAGCTCAGCAGCGCCTGGCCATATGCTCTGCACGCTGAGCTGGTGGCAGTTAACCTAAAGCAGGGCTCAGTGGAGCCAAAGAACCTGCCTGGAATGCTCCAGGAGCAGCAGCCAGTTTTGAGGCCAGGTTAGAAACCCGTGTCTTTGAAGTGAGGATCCTAAAGCTTCTTGCACTCTGAAGAGCGACATCCACCAGAGCATTGTGGAAGAGCAGCCCCAACGGGGGCAAAACCCACTTGGAGGTGTCACAGGACAGGAGGGCACAGGCAACTACATCCTGATGCAGCAAGAGGTGCAAGTACACCGGCAAAATGGAATTACCCTGCCTGAGATCCTGCCAATGGGCTGAGGCGAGGAGCACTCTGTCCAGCTCTGAAGTCCTCAGCTCAGAAGACACAGGGACCTGTTGGAGCAGGGCCAGAGGAGCCCCAGCAATTCTGGGAGGGCTGGAACCCCTCTGCTGGGAGGCCAGGCTGG
>WTSP01008941.1:31702-46904 GCA_025331215.1 Actenoides lindsayi
GGGGAAGAAATTGTTCCTCAGGTCCAACCTAAACCTCCCCTGGTGCAACTTGAGGACATTTCCTCTTGTCCTGTTGCTTGTTCCTTGGGAGAAGAGACCGATCTCCCTGGCTCCAACCTCCTGTCAGGGAGTTGCAGAGAGTGATAAAGTCTTCCCATTAAAACCAGCTAATGTTAAAAGTCAGCACTGAGATGCAGAAAAAAACGTACAGTCAGCTCCCCATCTTCACAGCAATGGGGGAGGAAGGGGGACTGCGATGCCCAGAGCTCTGCTGGCTGCTGCACAGCCAGCCCGCGTGCCCCGACAGGCTCTACCCAGCAGAGCCCGCTCAGAGGCCAGGCACGGCACAGCACCGAGCCAGCTCGGATTTGGAAGCGGCACGGCTCATCCTGCATGAAGCCCTGCCCTCGCTAGCAAGCCCTCCAAGAACTGGCAGGTACTCTCTGCGTGGAGCCAGCTCAGGGGCCGCAGGGCCCCTGTGACAGTTTATTCACAAGCCCCGTGACCGGCACCTTGCTGGGAAGGAGCAATCGCACACGCAAGAGACCCAGCGTGTTCCGACCGCCTATCAACCCCGCCTGTGGCTCCAGCTCCTAAAAGGATCCCAGCGATGAGAACAACGCTGGAAGTTACTTGCAACTTTCTCAGCCCTCCTCGTGCCTTCTGGATGACTGTTTGGCTTGATTAGCTGATGAAGAGCTCCACGGCAGAACTCCTCGGCGCTCTCTGAACCGCGGCTCTGGAGATGACGATGACCCACCACAGCCAACGCACCCAGCCTTTCCAAGGAGCAGGGGCTTCACCTCTTCCTCCACAGCAATCCATCCAGAGGCGCCTGGCTTTCTGGGCAGCTGCTTTCTTTTCAGTTACATCACAATTCAAAGCAAATAAAAAACCCCAAAACTTTCCCCTTCCCAAGACTCAGGCTGAATCCTTTCCCATTTTCAGCCCCACACACCCACAGCCTGCGGACCCAGGAGGACCCCATCCGTTATTTCTGCATCTGAAGCAGATCAGCGCTTTGCAAAGCCCCTTCTTTTAGTTTGCACAACACTGAATTCCCCACGGCGTTCGGCATAATCTCTGAGCTAACGCTTCGAGGCTCCCGGATTGTCACAGCCACAGCCCTGTGATATTGGTACTGATATTTAAACCCAGCAGGAAAAACCACACGCACGTCCTCTTGGCTCAAGGTGCGCATACCAAACCAGATTCACTCGTGCATTGGCCAGACAGTTCACATCCATCCTAATGTTTATCTCCGTGTACGAGGAAGAAAGAGGAATGGCTCACAGCTCTCTGACTCACAAGTTTGCCCTTGGCCAAGCTGGTGAATGTCATAAATCAGTCACAGTGCATCCCCAGATACAGAGACAGGCACCGGGAGAGATCTGGAGAGAAAGAAGGGCAGTGGCAGCCCCTTCTGAATTAAACAGGCACAAACACAACTGTGTTCTACTGACACCTAAATAAAACTCACAAGAGAAGAGCTGAAGCTGTTTGCTGGATTCTGGTGTATTTGTAACTGGTTCAAACCAATTTGTTCCACCATTAGCTGCCCCAGTTAGTGAACCTCAAAGGAAGGGGAGGATTCTTCATTTATTGAAGTCTTCAACTCAAGATTAGCTAAAACCCTCTACCAGAAAGGCCAAACAAAGGCTGCTGCTTTGGCACCAGACAGTAGGTCCCATGCATTTTCCCCCACTCCAGCGAGTTTTGGTACCTTCAGCACACAAACCCCACTTATTTTGGCTCAAATTTCCTAGAAATGATGCTAAAGCTGCACAAACTGCCCAAAGCTGCTCCAGGCTGAGAAGTTTTGCGATGGTTCAGCCCCCAGTGTAGACAAAACTGGATGGCACTCAAAGCCCTCCTGTTATTTCAGGAACAGAACTGACTCCAAATAATCTGCTAGTGTGACTTGGGACCTGGCACTTTTACCTGGCTAAAAACTACATGAGCTGATTGAGGTCCTCATCCCAACATAAGCAGGATTTGGGATTCACTCCACTGACTCCCCAGCTACTGAGCTCTGGGGGCTTCCAGCAGGGCTCAGATCATCTTTCAGGAGCCATCTGCCCTACGGAGCAGGTAGTGGCAATAAATCCATATATTGTGAAGGGTTTTTTTGCTTCCTGCATACTATACCTGGCCAACCCACCACCACCAAACATACAGATACCCTCGAAGCTTTCCCCATCACCCTGAGACTGGGATTGCTGGAAAGCTGACCCAGCTGGCCCAGTCTCGGGTTCAGGGCTGTGCCCTGTAGTAAAGTTACACCCAGCACGGACTGGGGTTATATTCACTGGCAAACAGCACTACAGCTCAAGACAGGAGGTGTGGCAGGGGGAGGAAAACACAGCAACTGGGAGAAGGGACAGCTGCAGCATTTGCTTTGGGAACCCTTGGTGGAGCATTACTTGGGAGTTTCCAGTCCTGTCCCAGGCTCCCTGGGTTTGTAAGTTTGATACAGAAAAGGAAGACTTTATAACTCAGCCTCTCCTGTTCCCAGCCTCTCACACATCAAGCAAAGAAGCAGCTCTGACACAAAGGCCAGTGTGGAATGGGCTGATTTTTGCCTAGGTTTTAAAGCCCCTGGGACACCGCACTCAAGGTTTTCCACAACCTGTGGCAGAGCCTGCATGAATTTATATTCTCCTGTCCACATGACCTCATTGCCTTCTAAATGAAAAGCGTGGCCAGAGATCTCATTGCCAAGGACAACACTCATCCATTTGTTTCCAGGTGTCCGTGGTGCCACTGGTGTCCCTCCTCAGTTCCCCTAGACCTGACATCGAGTCCCTGAGATGACTTCAGCAGCTAAGGACAACATAGCACAAATACCTATGGACCTGGCCCAACATGGACATGGCAGGAAGGTCTCAAAGCTGCCGGAAGGATCCCTGTGCCACGCAGAGACAAGAAAGCACTCCTTGGAATAGCAGTGCTACCTACTTCCCATCCCACTCGCCTAGCACTAAAGGAAGGAGGCAGAAGGCAATTCTTCTTCCAGGAGGCTTTTGTTTGCAGCAAAGGAAGTTGAGGACAGACAGCTCTGTAGTGTCCCTCAACAGCTATGAACAACCACCTCTTACTAATACTCACCCAAACACTTTTACTCCGAAAGGCTTCACAGAAAAGTCGGTTTGAAAAAACCTACCCCTTTGTCCAAGTGCTGATATTCTACCCACACAAAAGGTTCCAACCCTGCCCTGCAATCACAACAGGGACCAGGGGAAAGCTGCTAAGCACCTTGCCTGTCCCATAGGACTAGTAAAGCTGATGCTACAGTACCCCTTCAAAGGTGTCCTAAGAGTCCTTGCTAAATGCAACGGCCATGGAAGCGTAAAGCGAGGAAGGAGACTCTTGCACAGTCTCCCGAGCCAGCCCAAAGCACACGACCTGGTTTGTACTGCTCTGTTTGCAGAGGCCATGTAGTTCTCTGGAAGTGGCTTTGTTTCCAAAACAAATGCTACACACTCTTTTTTGACTTGGGAAAGTGGAAAAAAATATCCCCCCCCCCGCCCTTGAATGCAAACAGCCAAAGAGTGCTGGCGAAGCTCACAAGCGCACGCGTGCGAGCGGCCGAGGAAACGGAAGAGCCCTTCCAGCTTTCCAAAGGGTTTCTGCAAACAGTGGGGAGGGAGAAGGGATTTTAGACATTAGGAAAAATACCCTGATGGTGCCTGTCCTTAAAGCAAAGGCTGCACAACAAAAGGCCCCCGGCTGCATTGCCTCTTTGCATCTCTTGAACGCAAAACGCACGTTGTACAGCGAGACAGAGACTGTGGTAGCACAGCAACCGTTCCTGGTGTACAGGGTGCTCCACAGACCAGTGCTGAACCACCTTCACGTCTTTCTGGCCTGAGAGACTTTGCCGTGCATCCTCCAGAGCCTCCATCAAAGCCAAGGACATCCCCCAGGTACGGGTGTCTGGAGGGTTAGAGCCACCATCCACACCAGCTGCTGCCCCGGCGCTAGCTGCTGAAGAGGCAGCGGTGCACGGGAACAGCACGGCCACGCTGCCCAACGACTCTTCCAGTGCTCTCCCAACAAAGTTTAATAACCTCATCTTTCCTCCACTTACAGCTCTGCTCGTTTCTTGCAGAGCTTCCTTTAGCAAGCCGTTCTGGCCGGGCCGCAGCTCCAGAGGCAGGAAGCTTGGCCTGGGGAAGGGGGGGAGAGGGAGAGAAGCCTTCGATGGAATTCCCACCGGCTTTGCATTATGAAAGCCATGAGCTGCGATCAGCCAGGCTTTGCAGGTTGGCTTTAACCCCCTCCTTGCTGCCTAGCAAGCATCTCAGCTGACCTCCTAACTACATACCCGAGACACACACTCGACTCCAGGCAAACCAGGCGGGCACCTAAAGAACAGCCGTTTGCCTTCCTCCCCTGAGGGTTTTCTACAAGGTGCCAGTTTCCTCTGCACTTCCATTCATGGGTGCTGCAACATGGCCTCCTGCTCTCAAGCCTGCAGTTTAAAGGCAAAAAACCAAATCAAATAAAAAAAAACAGCGTTACAATCCAACCCTGCACATGCCCAGGACTTGTTACTTCAAGAAATGCCATCATTGTTCTCGAGCCAGGCGGTCGGGCGATGAACAGGCGGCTGCATTGTCCGCTGGCTGCCTGGAGGCTTAGAGCAAGAACACAGAAGGACGAGTCCCCAAAAGGGTACCAGGGCTGCCACACAAGGTCAGATCAAGCTCATATCTCCATAATTATTCGCTGATAATTGATAGTAGATGCTACGAGAAGAGCGGGTACAAAACGAATCGTCCCCTGGGATTCCCAGACAAAAACCAGCGGTCTCCAACAGAAGCTTCAAATAAATCCATTCTCCCCACTCCCCAGCTCAGTGGGTAGGAGAGCATCTCGCACGTGTCCTCGCGCACCCGGAGGGATGTCCACTGCCAACGTGACACCGCTTATCTGCCTCTGCAGAGGGTCCCTCGCTATAGCAACTGCCCCAAGGATCGCCCGTCCTCGCTCTGAAGAGCGCAACAGCAAGGGCTCGGGGGCAAAGCCAACTGGGCTGCAGCCCAACACATCAGGAAGGCTTTGAAACTCTTTGGATAGGGAAATCAAGTACTCCATGGCTTGGCAGACCAGATTAGAGCACCCTGGAGAGCTTCAGACAGTCTGGAGCTTGTTTAAGGTGCCCTTTCAGCTCAGCCCGTGCAGCGGTTCACTCAAGGTTCAGGGTTTCACACAGAAATAAGTAAGGGGAGTGCAAGAACTGCGGGGCTTTGCCACCTGCATGCCAGGACAGCAATGGCCAAAGGGGACCCCAGCCACGGTAGCCATCCTCACGTCCAGAAACGGGCAGAGGAAATCCCCATGGCCAGGGCAGCTGCTCAGCCTCTCTCGGACTTTTTCTGGAAACAAACAAAAGAGTAGTTGCAGAGACTGCTGCCAACCAAAGAGTTTGGAGCTCTGAAGAGACACCACGTGCCCTTCGAGAGCTCAGAGTCACACCGCCATCTCTGTTAAGACAGGAAGGGAGAAAGCCAGCATTTCAGTTGGTAACCAATGTTAATTGCTTGACTTCACCTCTTGATATCAAGCCAGCCAGCCTGGCCATGCCTGTTTTCTAAGCCTAGTCCTGCACGAGGCTTGACAACGTAGCGTGCAGATCAAAGTTCTGGCTAACAAATGCGCTGGAAAATACTGGTGTGCTGAGTTTCCATGAATGAGGCCACCAGTATGTGATTTTCCATGAATGAAGCCACTGGTACGTGAACAGCCCGAGGCGACAGGACCGCCTGAAAGCAGGGAGCACCGCTCTGCCCCGACTGCCACTCCGGCCTTACCGAGCTGGTTCATATTTTATGAAGAATGATTCAGCTGAGCTTGTTCCTTGACGTGAGAAAAAGGGAGGAACACAAGTGTGGGAAAGCAAGAGGTTGTAACACAAGCATCTGGTATGGGGGAGACACTCGAGGGACATGGCGCAGCTCAGTTAATATGCAAGGAAGCGCTAGGAAAGCAAAATAAGACAGGAGTGTAAACAAATCTTGGCAGACACTCCCCCCAAGCCTTGGCAGAGCTGGGAACAGGAGTTCTTCGCGTCCACCACCCATCCCAGGATTTAACCATGAAGCAGAGCAGTCCCTCTCACCTCTCACTCCAACCAGACCGAGCCTAACATGGGAACAGGCAGGGGTTTCCCTCCGCAACCCTGCGAGGGATCTGGAATAAAAATACAGCTGGCTTCGTTCCCCATTAGCAGTTAATTTCCTCAATCATTTTTGCAGAGGGAGAAAGAGAAATGCTCGTGATCTCGGAGATGAAAGCAAATCAAAATAAGCCTCGTAAAACCTGTACTGCCCTAAGGGAAAACTGCCCCACAACTTTCATTGGGAATCATCAAAGGCCCCGGACCGGTGGGGGGTTGTTTGTATTTTATAAGACAGATGCTTTAGAGACTATAAGTCCTCAAATAGCTGGGATTCCATTCTGCTGAACCTCCAAAGAGACTAGAAAAAGAAACAGCTGATCCCAGTTAGTCTGGCCCAGGGATCCAGCTTCGCCACATCAAGAGAGAGGACTGAAGCAAGGCACAGAGCTCTCCGGGCACCGCTGAACCCCTTTCCAACGAGATGCCACCGCCCCAAGCCCAAGCGAGCACCCGCGTGCCAGCGGGGCCGCGGGAAAGCGCCGAGCGCGCCTGGAGTATCTCAGTCATTCCTGTTGCAAAACAGAATATTGCTGGGGTAGAAGGCACTGACTCATTTAGCCTGAGAACAAGGAAGGATTGCTCCTGAGAGACCAGCCGAAAAGAAGGCTGTTTAGCACACATTTCGCTCTGAGGCTGGGAGAGCGGGGATGAAACTTCCCACACTCAGAGCTCTGTTTGCTATCGGAAAAGGCTTAACGCAAGCTCATGAGCAAGAGCTGTTCAGAGAAGAAACAAAGACCCCAAGTGTCAGAGCCCTCCCACCCATGGCTGAGCCTCAGAGGCGAGTGCAGCCCTGGATAAGCCTGTCTGCAGGTAGCGGTCAGATCCCTAGGACAGGACTCGACGGCCAAGTGGCCACAGCTCAGACAGCCTGACTGACTTTGCTTCTCAGCTGGGCTGCAAAGACCAGTGAACCTGTGCCAGCTGGGTCTGGTGGCACGTGAAGCTAGAAGCCTCCATCCACTCCAACTTCAAGAAGGGAGGCAGATGTACACATACCAAACACCCTTACTCTCTGAACAAGTGCACAGCAATCAGCATCTTATTTACTATGGCTGGTGGAAACCCTTCTCTTCAATCCTGAACCAGCCATCACATTCCCTCACGACAAACCTCATCCCTGTGGGGTGATTTCAGTCCCCCTAGCAAATAAAGACAAGATACTCCAAAAAAATTACCACATTGATTCAAGGACTGCATACACATAAGCCCATAGACAGACACTCACAATGAATAATTAAAACAAAAATAAACCCAACAAAGGAGCTAAGATCTGAAGAGAAATTACTCACTTGGAACAGCTACCACCACATTTTATCTTTCACAACCAAAGTGTATGAATAGGAAGTAAGTAAAACTAGCTCTAGGGCACATGGATATTGCCCCTGGCTGGTTCATCTTGTCGTGCACAGAAAAATATGTCATGTACTCTTCGCACCAAGATGTTTGGCTGTGGTGCAAGGGGCTGGATGGCTCGGTCTGGGAGAACAGCACTCTCTGGAGCACAGTTAGGGAAGCGCAGGAGAAAGAGGAGAAGCCCTAAAATCATGAGCAAGAGCACAGCTATTGAACTGCTTGAAAGCTCACAGAAAAAACTCCCACCTCCAGCTCCCCCAAAGGTCTTGATTACTTGCTTTACTTGCATCCTTGTTCAGCCTGAGCAAGCAGAACGCGCAAGAGCTTTAGCTAAATAACTGCTTGCAGTTGGTGCTGAGCTGGAACTGGATCATCAATTCCTGCTTTCTGAAGAAAAAAGCCCCGTGGGATTGCTGTGAAATGGAAGTGCTCCCTGGAGGCACGCAAGTGCTGCAGCACTTACTCTAGATCATCTGAACTTTACAGAAGCCGAGAGCTTGTGCCTGTCTCACCAGTGCCCACTTAAGATCTCAAGCAACTGGTCATTGCACCAAAGAGGTCCAATTACCTCCAGCCAACTCATGCAGAAAGAGCACCTTTTGCAAGAAAAATCTTAGGATACAAAGCAGCTTGTAGGAGGGGCCAGGGTGGAGAGGAAGGTCAGCTTAGAAATTGCAGTTCCAGGTCAAGATGCTGCAGACGGGCCCCAGGTTCTCCCACCATCCGTATTCTCCCCGGAGACCATCACCATTCCTCCTCCCGCACAGTGAGGGTGGGAGAGAAGCCACGGACAGATGTCCTTCTGCTGGAGTCCCTCTACTCCAGCCTAGAGTTGATCTTGCTTGCTCTGTTCTGGGTCAGAGCTTTCTGGCAGTGCCTTGTCCCACCGGGTCTCGCACCGAGGTCCAGACCCTCGCAGACCAAACCGAGCCCGGGGGCCGGCAAGCACCTCCTGAACTCCGGGGGAGCGGTGCCTGCTTGCTTCAAAGGCACATTTTCCCCTGTGTTTATACCAGCCTACGAGGCATGAAAAGGCCCAGGAGGTCACACATCCAGCACTGTAATTTCAGGCAGGATCAAACAGAAAAGCAACAGCTGGGCTGAGCGAGCAAGTCCACGTTTAATTACAAATGGCTGCGGTAATAAGCAAAGGCGAGAACAAAGCCGGTGAAAAACCTCCCTTTTTCTCCCTGGCTCCTGTTCAGGTTGATATAGACACAGCTGCCTAGAGAAGAAGCTCCAGTAAAATCCACCAACTACCTTTGATTTCATTTTCAGGAGTGCTAGAGCAGCTGCCACGTCTCGACGAGTGACAGGGCCCGACAGGCAGATCCCACCGAAGGGTTCGGGTCTCCACAGGTATTTCCCAGCCTGGAACTCAGCCCCCTCCTCCTTGTACCTCGAGTCGGCCGTGCGCAAGCACACGCAGTCACTCTTCCGTGAGCTGCAGGGAGGATTTCATTTGCTTTAACGGCCTCTGAATATGAGGTGGTGGTTGGAAAATGGGATTACGAGCACCGAGAACAATGGCTCCCAGCTCGTGGGTCCTACCTGGCCTGGGAAGATGGCAGAAAACAGCTCTTGGAGCAACAGGATGCCCACAGAGCTCACTGACCCCTCCATCAGGTCATGCACTTACAGTCAGGAGCTACTCTTTCTCCCCAGAAGGCCCAGGAGTGGTGGTACAGAGAGGAAACAAGCCCTGAACCACACTAAGAGGGAAGATGGCTTAGCAGGGTGTGTGGAGGGCTTTTTTTGAATGCCAAGAGCCTTCCACACATTTTCTGTGACAGCAGAAGGCATCAGTGGATCCCCTCATCACATCCGATACCTCCAACAGCATCATTGAGAGCCCAACAACCCAAGAGCAGGACAGAAGCACGGCTGAAACACAGTTATCCACCCCCAACCCCTCCAACAAACCGATCCCTGCTGCTGACAGAGCACTGCCTGGCTGGGTGTCACGGGGGGACACGATGGGAATAATGGGATGGCTGGGAAACCATCCCATCCCTGGGAACCAAGGGCTTCTGACCTTTCTAGCAAAGCCTGCTGAGAGAACTGGGAGGATTGCTCTGTACTCCTGGCTTTAATTACAGCCAAGTGTTTAAGTTATTCTCCTCCAACCACCCCCGTGTCCCTCACGAGCACAAATCTAGCTTTTTATAGCACATCCGGTATGGATGTTAAACACATTCAGGAAATGCACTTTCAGCCCCAAACATGCCTTCCCCTGCACCAGTTAAGGTTGCAAGGATTTGCAACGTGGAGATGGGGAACCGGATGTTTGGTTTTGTGACCGCTGCTTTCCTGGATTACTTCTGTCTGTTTGGAGATGGGAAATTAAAATAAATGAATCCAGAAATAATGCAAGCTGCCTGCAAGGTGAAGACAGAAAAGCTACGTGGAGAGGCCACTCTTAGCTGCTCGAATCCCCTGCACACAGGTCAAGGCTCTTTTTTTTTTTTTTTTTTTTTAACTTTTATTTGATTTTAAATAGCTGACAAAGCTCCTGGGAGCTGACAATGGCTCAGAGCACAGTGGGTGTCCACAGGCATATTGAGGATCCCCAATCACAAGTTTTTCACTGCCTTCTGGTGGCACTGACCCAGCCCAGGCCTCTCCTGTAATGCACAAGAGAGAAATGTTCCCTCTCCCCCAGAATTTCTATTTTAAGCAGCCAAAGGGCACCAGCAAAGAGCCATCAGGCGATGTCAGGCTCCCTCAGTCCCCAGGCACTGCTCTGGCCAGGTCACCCAGGCTCGTGGCTCTTTGCTTGGACGATGGCTTGGCTCCAAGTCTAAAACCTGGCCTTTGGACTTTGCTTAACGTAAGGGCCTCACCTTCAGCTCTGAGGAACACGATGAGCCTGTCAGTAATATTCTCACCTGAAAACACCCTGGCTGACTGCCCAGCTGGAAACACCTCCTGAGCCCAAAGGCAAACATGTTTGCTGGCAGCCTCAAGGCTCCGTCTCGGATACTACCCCAAGGTAGAAGACTCCCTGGAAGGCACACGCTGGCCAGCCTGCCCCAGGCAGTCTCCTGCTAGACCCTCAAGAGCACCAGGCTGTTGCCCACGTTGATGGAAACACCGCTGCGTGAACCCTTGGTGTTGCGCAGCCGGTCTTGCTGGGGAAGGAGCACAGGGCTGCGCTGCATCGGGGTTTGCTGCTCCCTGGGAAGGCAGAACAGACAAACCCAGAGGGTTTTTCCCCTCCCTTCCCCACAGCCAGGCCACGTCCTGTGCTGGGCAACCAACTGTCAGGAGGAAATCACACATCAGCAAGCTGAATGGTGACCTGATTAAGCTGCTTCCAAAAGAATCACACTGGAGTAAAGTTAAAGGTGTGCTTGAACTCGTTATTTCTGATATTGATTTTTTTTTAATTCCATTTTTAGCATATTTGAAATATTTCTATATTTCCATTCTTCACTCCAGATATCTGCAGTGTTAACTCAAACTGGGCTCTGGCTGTTTCTCCTGAGCAATCAGAGCTCCAGCACAAGCAGCCATGCACCTTGGCAATGACCAGGCTGCGCAGGCCCACTGGCCACCTACCTCCTCCCCGTGGCCAGTAAGATACAGGAGGAAACAGATCTCTGCAGAGGAAGGTGAGGGGCCCGTGGGGCTTTCCCAGTGGGCTACCAAACCTGGGTGCACTCAGAGCAGCAGGGCAGTTGCTGGAGGAACTGGGAGGCAGGTCTGAAGACACGGGAGCACCAGCAGGGTGTACGGCAAGGAGCTGCCACCCGAACCACCTCCGCAGCCACCCAGGTTGAACAAAGAACACCCAGTCCAACTCAAGGCAAGCTTTTTGCCAGGACAAAACCCCGCACACAACACTCGGGTTAACAATTAACGAGGGGCGCACAACGGCAAGGAGGCCACGCTCTTCTGTGTGGCCATTCATCTCGGGGGACAGCAGCTGGCAAGAGTCACACACACGCTTACTGTGCTCTCGCCGCCCTCGTCTACCGAGGAGCTCTGCAACACTGCTGGAAAATTGAGTGACAATCCAGCTGCAGCAACTGAACAACAGCCCAGGCCAGGGAAAGGCAGCCTGAGCTCGCTCACACCCGAGAATGGCTCTGCAGCAGATGGGGAGGACAACGTATTTATCTGATGGGTGTTGTTTCCACGGGACCCGATCGTGCGCAGCTTATGCCTCTCCAATAGAAATGCAAATGACTGACTTAAAAATTCGTTGCTGGAAGCCAGAAGCATCTCCTCTGCTCCTGAGGAGCGGGTGATCTCCTGAGCTCATCAAGAACCAGAATAGCATGTCAGACGCACAGGGGACCTGACCTCTTTGTATCTTTGACAAGCATTATGATAATCTCAGAATTAGGTGTTAGAGCTTGAGCAGAAAGCGACAAATCCACATCAAAATGATATTAGAGAACACCAGAGAGGCAAAAGCATCTCGTTCAAACGCTCACCCAAAGTTTATAAGCAGCCACAGCCCAGCCTTGGCTTTTCCCAGTCCTGAGAAGCACCTCCCAAAGGAACTGGAGGCAGGCTCAGGCACGTTCCTCGGCTACCCTCAGTTTCACCAGGCTGCTCGAGACATTCATCAAAATAATTCCTTACTAGGACAAATGATTTATGAGGATTTAGAAATTCGAGCCTGAACCTCCAAAAGTGAGTCACTGGGACTCATGGCCTGCTTCCCTCCCCCCCCAAACCATCACCCCTTCCAGGTCTAGTCTTGCTCCCACTAAAATCCTGCAGAAAAAAAATTCCACAAAGCCTCTGTGGACTTGAGAGCTGTCTTCCTCACTAAGGGTCCACTCCTGGGCATAGAAACCACGTACTCACCCAGAGCCTGTCGGGAGAGAAGCTGGAGCTGCTGACGGCCATTTCTCTTGCTGCTTCAGAAAAGATTTAGCTTCTTTTGAGGTCGAGTCCACTTCTTTAGTCACTCTATTAGAGAAAGAGAGAAAGCAGAGGGTGAGGAAGAGCTGTACTCACAACAGTGAAACCAAAGATCCAGCAAAGAACCACAGAAAGGAGGTACAAGGGTCCCCACGCCACCTGCATGGAGATCACCTCCATCAGCTGCAAGCTGAAGAACATTTGTCTTGTTACAACTTCATTCCAGTGACAAACCCTCTATATTCCTGGCAGAAAAAAAAAGGGAAAAAAGTAGCTAATTAGAGCTGGGGGAGGAGGGGATGGGATTTTTTTTTCTCTCCTTCAAACAAACAGGAAAGCTTATTCATTCAAACAGGCCTGGCTCACTAAATGCTCTGCTCAGGTCACCGGGGGCAATTTCAGGCTCTTAATTGGGCTCTTGATTTCCTCATTTGTTGGTCAGTGAGGCAGCTCTTCTGACACAGCTGCTCTGCCACCCACTGCACACGGGCTTGGAAAACATCTGCGACCCAAACCAGAGCTCAGAAACCGGCTCCGGGGACGGGCACTGGGAGAGAAAGCTCTGACAAGGCAGAAGGCAGAAATTTGCTCTCATTTTCCTTTTAATTTTTGTTTGAGGCCCTGAGGGCACAAAATATTGAACTTCAAAAAAAAAATCTAAATCAATATGGCATCTACAGCAGGGAATGAATTACAAACATAAGAAAGAATCTCTAGAAAACCACTCAATAATTAATAGTTCTAAATCCCAGCTACTTTAGCCCACTCGTTTACAATAACCTGCCTCCAGCAACAGGCTTTTCACGCTCTCAGGAGCTCTTAATGAGGCTGCCCTGGTTCGCCAAGCTAATAATTTCACTCCCTCAGAGCATGAGCATGAGAGCCTCTCTAGGGCCCTGCAGCTCTGCGAGCACAGACCCATGGATCAGCCAGACCAGAATCACAGAATCAGAATTGTTTCAGTTGGAAGAGACCTTTAAGATCATCAAATCCAACCATTAACCTAGCACTGCCAGGGCACCACTAACCCATGGCCCTCAGCACCACGGCTTGGAAACCCCTCCAGGGATCATGGGGACTCCATCACTGCCCTGGGCAGCCTGGGACAGCCCTGGACAACCCTGCAGGGGGGGCTGAAGAAATTGTTCCTTGGCTCCAACCTAAACCTCCCCTGGGGCAACTTGAGGCCAGTTCCTCTTGTCCTAGATCACCACTCATCCCGGGTGTTTCTCTGTTGTCACAGCCGGGAGGGTTCTCACCCTGGTGGGAGTTCATCTGAAGTTGCCCCAAAGCTGAGCTCCTCTAACTGGAGAAATCAGAGGGTTTCTCTTTCCCGCTGCCTTGGGTTCACCTGGGCCCTCTCTGCCTGCAGGAAACAAGAACGTGGTGACCAGAGAACACCTGGACCGGATGAAGAACAGCTGCATTGTCTGCAACATGGGCCACTCCAACACCGAGATCGACGTGGTGAGTCCTCCTTCGGCCTCCACACCTCTGACCAAACCCCCCCCCAGTCCTCCCACCCTCACTCCAGCTTCCTTCTCCTCTTGCAGACCAGCCTTCGGACCCCGGAGCTGACCTGGGAACGGGTCCGTTCCCAAGTGGACCACGTCATCTGGCCGGATGGGAAGCGGGTGGTGCTGCTGGCCGAGGTGTGCTGGGAGCTGGGGGTCCCACCAGTGCTTTGAACCTCTACCAGTTCAACCGCTGCGCGCGCCAGAGTTTGTAACGGGGATTTAACCAGGGGGGAAAGGTGCTGGGAAGCTTTGTACCTAGTTCAGGAGAAGGGTTGGGGATTTATTTCCTCATTTTCCTTTTCTTGGGGAGGTGTCACGGACAACTGGTGGCCACCAAGGTGCCACCTGGGTTGGTTCTTTCAAGCCAGGAACTGTCCCCATCAGCCAAACACCATCTGCCTTTGGCAGCAAACCAACCAACTGGGTGTCTTCTCTTCCTGGCAGAGGGTCTGGCTTTTTCTAGGGACCATAAAACCTCCCTGCCTTAGAGCTGAGGATCAGGGTGGAAACTGGAGCAAGGTTTGAACCCTCTGGTCATAGGTGGCCCTTGAATCACCACACTGGGGTTGCCCCGGGGAGGGGGTGAAGGTGAATCCTGTCTCAAGACTTGATTCCATTTGGCTTTGGGGTCAAGCTTGGCTCCCTACAGACTCCTCCTGTTCTCTCCTAGGGCCGTCTTCTCAACCTGAGCTGCTCCACGGTTCCCACCTTCGTCCTCTCCATCACGGCCACCACTCAGGTCCGTACGGTGCGGGGGCTGGAGGATGCTCAGGGGCCTTGCAGGAACCTCGGGGTTGGGGATGGTTTGGAAGGAGCTGGGAACACATGGTTGGACGGATCCTTGGTGCCCGAGATCCCGTAGGCACCACCTCTCCGCTGGCGTGCAGTTACTGGTGGTGTGAACGTACTGGTTGGAGCTGGGAGAGCCATGAGCCAGGCTTCATGGCAGAGCTCCTGCTGTGACCGCTGGAGAGCTCTCCTAGCTCAGGTTTGAGCTTGGCCCAAAGCAAGGCTTTGGTTTTAGTTCGGTCATTGATTTCTAGGGCATAAACCCCCTCCCTGGGCTGAGTTTTTGAGGATCTGGAGGTCAGGTCAAAGGCTCCCAGCACCAGTGCTGGCCCAACTGGGCAGGCACAGCCTGTGTCTTGTGCTGTTTGTCATAATTGTCATTAATCTCCTGGAGCACTGCGCCCAGTTCTGGAGCCCCTGTCCCAGGAAGGCTCTGGATGTGCTGGAACGTGTCCAGAGAAGGGCCACCAGGATGCTC
>WTSP01008942.1:0-70655 GCA_025331215.1 Actenoides lindsayi
GGCGGCCGGGCGCGGCGAGGGGGGCCGAAGCGGGCGCCTCGTCGCCCCCCCCCCCCGCCCCGGGTGGGGCGCTGCCCGCGGCCGCCAGGGGGCGGTGGCGGCGCGGAGCGGGGCGGCGCGGAACGGGGCGCGCAGTCCCCGCGCGTCGCAGCGCGGGGCGCAGCCGAGCCGCGGAGGGTCCGGACCGGGCCAGGCCGAGAGAAGCCGAGCCGAGCCGAGCCGAGCCGAGCCGCGGGGCGGGCACATAAGCGCCGCGCCCGTCCGAGCCGCCTGGGAGTCGGCTCCGGGGTCAGCGTGGGCTCGGCGGGCCGGGGTTTAGCGCTTAGCGGCGCCGGGACGGGACGAGCCGAGCCGGGACGAGCCGAGCCGAGCCGAGCCGAGCCGGCTGCCGCCCCGGGGCTTGCAGGATGCTGGCGGCCGCGCGGCTGCGAGACGCGCGGGTGCTGTGGGCGCTGCTGTGGGTGGCCCTGGCGCGCTGCTACAACGTGGACGTGGGTCGCCCCGTGGTTTTCCAGGGTCCAAACGGCTCGTTCTTCGGGTACTCGGTGCTGCAGCACTACCACGACAGCACGCGGTGGTGAGTAACGCGGACCTTGCGCGCCCGCGGGCCGTACAGCCGCGGGCGGAGGGGAGATGAGCGCTGCCGGGGCATCCCCCCGTGGCCGCCGCCTCTCCCGCCGTCGGGGAGCGGGACCTGATCTCCCCTCGCAAGGGCGAGCGCGGGCAGCGAAGGGACACCTCCGCCCCGGTGCAGTGGTGCAAGCGGCGCGGTGGCGCCGCGCCCGCTGCTGTGCGGGGTGGGGGGTGGGGGGGTGGCGCGTTCACCCTGCTGTGACCCGGGGTCCCCCAGGCCGGGTGGTGGCTTTAACACGGGGGTGTCCCTCCCGGGCACTCGGCATCGCGGGCTCGCCGTCCTCAAGCGCCAGCGGTCCCTCGCCCGGCGCTTGCGGTGCTTTAGCGCGGTCCCGCTGCCTCGCGGGGTGTACGGAGCGGCTCGTCCCCTTGACAGAAACCCCCCCCCCAGGGCGGGAAAGATGGTGGGTCTTGCCGCGTTAAGCGGTGAGGAGGTTGGCAGCGGTAACCTCCAGCGGGAGCAGGGCGTTCAGTGTCGAGGGTGCTGATCCCAGCGTGGAAGGAAACCCTTCTGCTGGCTGCGGGGACGTCCCCAGCCCGGGAGGCGTTTGTCCCCTCCGTGTTGCCCGCTCTTGGCCTGAGGGACCATAGAGGAAACGCCTGTGTAACTTTTTTTTTTGATAAAAATAATAAACGACGATAGAAAGTTTGCCTACATCTCAAAACGTGCAAACTGGCGCGCTTCTTGTTTTCCCCGTTGGCTGAAAAGAGCCTTGGAGCATAGTCCGCCTCGCTCGTGTCTGGGTTAGAGGCTCTTTGTTAGAATTAGGACTGAGTTCTCTTAACTGGACTTAGCCGATGTCATCTGGTGCGCTTCTAACGGGAGTGGGAGCCGCTGCTGCCAGTGGAGGTCCACAAAGCTCGTCTTTATCTCCTCCGCTTAGATACGACCCGATTCTACTCAGCTGTTGGTGTTGGCACTGCGGTGCCCTGGGATATAAATAAATGTATTCATGCCGGCATCCAGGTCGGTAAAAATGAATTTCTTTCACACCCGTTAGTTCGCAAGTAGTTGTACGCTCTGCCTTTCTGCACGGTGGCATTCAGGGAGCATTCATTTTTCAGGACTTATCAGAAGGCTTCATAGAGGGAAAGCGCTCTGGGAGCAGAAAAGCTCTCAGTTTAAAGCGGTGCTTAACTCGGGGCAGGACCGGACGCGGGCTGCGAAGGCTGAAAGTGACCTGTGTTCAACGGAAATTGCTGGGGGTTCGGGCTGTGCGTGAACGAAATGCTGATCTAGCGGGCTGTGGTGGCATGGAAATGATGTCATTCCTTGCTTCTTGTGTAGGTGTCTGTCCTGATTGATAACACGAACTGCAGCACCTGTTGGTAGTGTGAGATTCTTTTATTTTTCCTTTTTTTTCTTCCCGAAGGGAAGGTGGACCAGGGAGGCGAGTGTCCCAGGTATCCCGCTGTGCCGGGATACGGTGCTGGGCTGGCAGCGTTGGGTGTCTGTCCGAAGGCAGTCATCTGTAAGACGCCAGGTGCTTGAAAGTAAAAACTCCAGTCATGCAAAGTCCAGTTTTCTGAAATTGGAGCTTCTTCATGGAGCGTGGGCTCTGGCACCCAGACAGAAAGTATCTACGGCCATAATGTGTTTTTAAATAAATGAATTGCTAGCCCTTGCACCCGGAAGGGTTCGTGTCAGCTTAACGTGGTCAGCAGCAGCACTGCGCTGTCAGAAATCATGAGGGTGGGTTGTTACCACTGATGGGAAAGCTTCCCTTTTCACTGGGGAACTGGAGAGTTTGTCTTCACAGGTGCTTCAAACTCCTGTGCCCAGCAGAGGCTGGGATAACAAATCTGGGAGATAGACACTTTTTACTTTTTTTAATATGATCTCCTTGACTCTAGTTCGCTGTGTACGGTTGTGCCCTTAACGTGTGCGCCCAGGCTGAAGGTCAAGGGACAGCAATGACTTTACTCTTAAGAGTAAATGCAGCCTCCTTCCAGTTTCCTGAAGATGCCATCCCCTGTACTGGATGGGCATATTCCGAGTGCAAGCAGGTTTTTTTTGCACGCTGCAACAAAATATTGATTTTTAAGCGTTTTAACGTATTTCCTCCGGAAAGCTTAAAAGATCTGGCCCATCTTCCTTGACATTCCAACTCTTAAAGGGCAAAACCTTTGTCAGTGCCTTCAGCTGTGCCCACTTCAAATGGGCCTAAAGTCTTGAAGTATTGCATAGTAATATTTTAAAACCATATTTTATAGTGTACAGAATCTTATTTCTGCCTCCAGCCATCACTTTGGAGCATAAAAGTCTCTGATTTCCAGTGACTGCCAGTTGTGGGTTACTGAAATGCAAGATATAATCCCAGTTTACTGGATGAATGGAGAGGGAAATGCTTGGTAGAAGCGTGACATTTTTCAGATCTGTCAGGTTTTTGTGGCTGAAGCTTTTGTGTGCAAAGCTATCGAGCCATTTCCCGAATTGGGTGGGTGTTTTTTAATTTGGTTTTTTTTTTTCCTCTCGCCTCATTCAAATGTGATATTCTTGGGAAGGGTTGAAGTCCGTTGTAGGTAACATGTAGTAAAAGTGGTTTTTTATTCATCTCCCTGTGTTATATAGAGCCTTCTAACAGTCATAGGTTATTGTTTGGTTTTGTGCATCGGTTGCTCTCCCAGAATCACTGAATGGTAGGGGGGGAAAGGGACATCTGGAGGTCATCTAGCCCAGCTTCCCACCAAAGCTTGCTAGCTTTTCTTTACCCAAAGAAGAGTTTCAATATCAGTTTCTCATGCCTGTTTGGCCTGTACATGACAGTGGGCAGTAAAGTTAAGTTCAGACAGTAGGATTTTGGGCATTCATGGCTTGTAGGGTGAGCTGGGCACTACGTGAGCCTGAAAAAAATGTGTTTGATCGTACCTGAGGCTGATAGGGCTCCTGCCTATCTGAAATGATTTAATATGCTTCCAATCATTTGAGAGTGTGGTGATCCTTCAGGGCTTCTTGCTATGTATGTTGGGGCCTGATACTCACCTAGTGTACTTTGATCAGGAGAGCTTCGCAGCCAAGTCTGTTATTCTCCATAGCCTATATGTGTGTGCATATATATATATATATATGGGGGTGTATATATGGCCACTGTTTTGTATTAAAATTGTTTCTGCGATGGCCAGCTCCTCAGCTGCCACAGACCTGCAGGTTTCCAGTAAACCCATTCAGGGTTTGTTGATTCTCGAGTATTTATACAAGCCAAATATTCTTGCAGGAGGAAGGAGAAGGGGGATCTTTGGTTTGCAATATTACATCAGACAAATGTGACTGCTCAGGCTGCGGTGCAGCACTGGACACAGAAGCTGTAGTGGAATATGGGTGTTCAGCCTCCAGTGTGACAGTGGAATAAGGCAGTGCCTTTCACCTGTCTCAGATGGTGAATTGCAGTGATGCTTCCATTCAGGAGCTGGTTTTGGATGGTTTTCCTCTCCAGAAAAGTTTGTCGTAGCAAATGTGCTGTGGTTATTGTATTTCTGACAATGTCTCCTTTTACTTACGTGGGTTTTATGACTGTAAATCTTGAAAGATTTACCCAGTTCCCTGCTGCTGCCATTTTCAGATGAGTAAGGAACCAGGTGGCTGCTTGCATTTGGAGCAGGGACAAGCCCAAGTGCTTCTGTTCTCTGGATGTAATTCTGAAGCTTGGAGTAAAGACCCTACTAAGCAACCAAGAATGTTGCTTTCTCTGCTTGCCTTCAGGCAGTTTGAGAAGAATCAAATGTCAATTTTGCCCCACCGAAAAAATGTTAATACTAATGTGATATCTCAGATAGTTCTCACTTAAAAATAAGATGTTGCTTATCTCTCTCCTTTCCCCTCCTTAACACCTCCTTCTTGCTGACACCCCCAAATCCCTCAGCAAGTCGACGGTAATGACTTTATCCTTTCTGGCAATACCATCTGGCATGAAAAAGCGATGGAGTTGGTTTAGTTGCCTGGTGTCCTGCTGTGAGTTTTACAATAAGGATTGAGTCTGGTTTCTGTGCTGTTGCTTCATTCCTTTGGCCCTGCTCCTCCCTGGGTTGTGCTGCCTCGGAAGTAAGGAAGGCTGTTCTGCATCTCAGGCTGATGGATGTGGGAACGGATCAACCCCGTGGAGGCTGGGTGTTGTGTTAATGATGCTGTGTTGTGTAAAGGATGTAGTGATGCTGTAGGTGCTGCCATGGTGTTTTGGGGAACCCGAGCTCGCTCTTGTTGGTTCACAGGTCTTCCATCTGCTGCCCAAATAGCAGCCCTCCTGCTTCTTGCTATGTATATAATGGATGAACCACGGGGGTTGCTATTTTGAGCCAGCAGTAGAGTCATTTCTGAAGGGAAGAAACTCAAGTGGGATATGCTGGTGATGCACCTTCCTCTGGTGCCGCTTTTGAAACCCACTGTGGCGTGCAAAAATATTTAAAGACTTTTTTTTCTCCGCCACTTAACATTGCAGTGAGGTGAGGTACCTACACTCCCCAGTCCTCGAGCTGTGATTGCCTAATCGCTGCTGGTGTGCTGCAGGCTGATGCTTAATGCGCTTGGCATCTCTCCATGCCATCGGTCAGCTCGACACTTTGGTTTGCAGTTCCTTCTGCTAAATGCAGCACTTAATTTCCAAATCTGTACGTCCCGAGGGTCAATTACCAGCAAAGTGATAGTTACTGTTCTGCAGGAAGTAATTTTAAGGAGGTGTGGATTTCCACGGGGCCCAGAAAGCTTCTTGCCATCCATTGATATTGACTGCTGTGGCTCCTGCAGTGTCATGGTTTCTCGTCATGCAGCTGCTTAGTTGTCTCCATGCAGATGAGAGCATTTGTCCTTGATCATGCAAGTACGAATGCAAGAAGAGAAGGTTAAGTAGCCTCTGCCTGCTGCTCCTCGTGCCAGTTTAGACCCCAGTACTTTGTTCACAGAGCTCTGGGCACGTCAAGCAAAAGTGACCCTAAAATGGCCCCAAACCCCACTCCTACTGCCCTGGGTACTCTTCCATGATCTCGTTCTCTTGGTGGGGTTTCACCTTCAAGGTGCAGCTACTCAAAAATATCCTAGGGACTTCCTATGGAGTAGTACGGTTGTCGTGAGGACTGCCACTCATCGATCGTGTCTGCACATCTCTCTTTGGCAAAAGGCTGGAGAACTGCTGGTGCTTGCTTACTGACAACTGAAGTAGTCCTCTAGCAGCACTGGAAAACTGTACAACAAAATAGGCTGTTTCGAACAGGAGCTGGTTAAACTAGTTGGAATATATTAGAAGGGTGCCTGATAATGGCAAGAGGATAGGGTTGTACTGCTGGCTGTTTATGGATCTTCTGTGTTTATGTCAGGCAAGACTCCACTGCACTCTAACGCAAGAAGACCGTATTAGACTCTAAGGCTTTGTTTGGAAATGTGATTCTGTTTCGATATGGTACCGGAGAAAAACACCTTCTCCGGTTGCAGCGTTGTTTCAGAGAAATTGCAAAACATTTTGAAGGTGTATTAATATGTAGGGGAGATATAAACCAGGCCTTTGTTTTGCTGGATGAGTCCCAGAATATTCGGACGCAAATAGTTCTTCTATCCAGGTCTGCCGAAAAGGCTCGTGACAGTTAAATGGGTGACATTCTTCCAACACTTAAGCTGTTACACGCAGAAACTAATGAGAGAGTAAAGGGCTCTTGACAAAGGAAAGATTCCAGTTTCAAACCTTTGAATAAGACTGAAGTCAGTGGCATGTGGCAAATACCAGCTTGACCAGTGAGCCGACAGAAAAAGTCCCACCTCCCTGAAGGTGACCGTCCGGCACGGGTCGTGCCAGGAGGAGTAGATCGGCAAAGGTTTCACCTCCTGGGGTCTAGGTGCAATAGTGAAAGAATAAGCCAGGATCCTAATATGACACAGTGGGTGATGCAGGTGGAACATCAGATTTGAATGTCTAGTCATTCAGGACAATCCAAAATAGATTTGCTTTTGGCACATGTTAGCAGTTGTCTCTACCGGATGCTTCCTTCTGCTTAGTCCACATGAAGAAGCGGCAATAGATGTTTTCCTTTTGAAGTCTGTCTGCCCCAGACAGCAATATTATCTGTGCCAGTAGCCTACTCAAGTCATTAGTTATCAATTTCTCCCGTTCCGCTTTTTAAAGAGAGCTGAAGAGTCTTTGTGCTTTAGGCTCCTTCATCTCCGTCTCGCATTCTGCAACCCGAGGTATCTTGAGCTCTAATTACTTTTCTCAGGTTAGAGCAAAGCTTCTTTTAAGCTGAGGACCAGTGTGGCCTACATTCTTATTGTTACAACAGGTCACAGAAACAGTTTCATGCCATTTGCAATTTGAACCCGTAACTCCTTAAGCTGGTAATATCCCCCCCTTATTTATTTTTGTTAGACCTCATGAATGTCAATAAGTGAATGAGATGCATTCATCGCCTGTGTAAACGAAATGATTGACATCTGATTTTCTGCCGGCCGCCCGCCTGGTGGGATTTCCATTTGGAGCTATTATTTCAGGCTCCTTTGCACTCGCTCCCCAGTGCGTGCCCGCTTTGTAGGCTTTAGCAGCTGAAGTATTTCGGACATTAATTCTTCTCACTTGTGAAAACATGACGTGCGTTGTAGAGTGGAGCCCCGTCAAACTTCTCCGAACGATTCAGCTTAGCTCATGAAACGCTGGGGAAAATGGTGACTTAATGGAGGGGTTTCTCTTCTTTTTCTGGTTGTATGTCCGAGTGCCATGGGACAGTTTCGTTGCATCCCACAGCCAGGGAAGCGTGTAGGGAGCGGGCATGTGCTGCTGTTTGGTGTGGACCAGACCCTGGTGAAGAAGCAGCTCTTCCCGGTGGCTGAGGTTGACCCTGGACATGCAAATGCTTTGTGCCAGGGGTCTCCCTGCGTTTACTGGGAGGGGGATGATGGGGGGTGGTTGGGAATGGGACTTTAGAGGATGAAGGAGAAGCTGTTTAAAAGGGGGAAAGCTTCCATTTGGGGGCTTGTGCTGGGCTGTCCGTTTGTGCGGGGGGTGGGCTGCGTACCCAGACTGACTTTGCACTCACGGCTCTTTATCCCTTTAGCAGGTAAACCAAGCACAGTGTTTTCTTGGTCAGCTGCTGCCTCCCAGGTAGCAGGCTGGCTGGATCCACACACGTGAGGGCTGGAAGCTCAGTCTTTTAGAGCTGGTTGTCCTTAGTTCCTGCCCCAGGCTTAGCTTCGGTGAGGATTCTGTTACATGCAGAAGCTCTGCCCTGCCTCACAGTGCATCTCTTCCCAAAACCCACTCTCTCTCATGTGAGATGAATAGCCCAGGTATAGTCTTCACGGCGTTAGCGATAAATGTCGGTTGACAGCAGCACATGGTGGAAGACATTTGCTCCTGTATTGTTGGTTGGGTGTTTTTGGTTGTTCTTTTTCTAAATCTAAAGTTACATGAAGTGCTCTGAGAATGAGGTGCCTCAACTTTCTAAACAAGCTTATGAATCTTTGGGTGGCTGGCAAGCTTGCAGGTTCAGGTTTCATCCTCCTTTGGGTGTATGTATTAGATCTTGAGGGCTCTTGGATTGATAGGGGTGTAGTTAAAACTGAGGAAAAATGGATGCAGCTGCCGTTGTCTTTCCAAAATGCTTTCAGGAGTGGAGTGGTGCTTTAAATGTGTCACAATCCTAATGGAAATTTAACTTGTTAAAGTATTTGTGGCTTCACCTCAGAAAAATGCCTTTATTGTGGGCGGTGTTTTCAGTTTGTGAGTCAATGTCATCATTTTACAAGGTTGCTGGAGAAAGTCCTTTTGCTGAGAAAGCTCTGGCAATGTGAACCTTGCTGTTGCTTATTATTTCTTTTTTTTCCTTTCTCCTGGAGTTAATCACTTTTTACTCTGCTTTTCGTTTCCAGGGTCTTGGTTGGTGCTCCCAAGGCAGAATCTAAATACAGCACCTCTGTTCAGTCCCCAGGAGCAGTGTTTAAATGTCGAGTCCATACCAATCCTGACAGAAGATGCACAGAACTGGATATGGGTCGAGGTAGGTAGTTATGAAGCTTGGGAAGCTGGGGAGAGGGAGGAAAAAAAAAATAACCCAACCCAAATGGCTAGTGATCCTCCTGCCAGCTTCCCAGAGGCCCCAAGACACTGAGAGGGATTCATCTGCCTCTCTTGATGGATTTTGAGCACTGTTAGCAAAGGTGTCATACTCACTCCAGCATTACGAAAGAGCAAGTCACCTGGTGCTGGTGGCCTCCCAGTGCCCCTGCTCGCTCTCTCCAGGGTGTACCCAGGCAAAGGTGGGTTTCTCCCTGCTTACCCTAAGCTGCTGTCTGTTCTCCACCTGCTTCAGTGTGACTTCTCAGCGTCTTGGTGGGGATGTGGGTGGTTGGCAGCACTGCTGCCTATTCCAGGCAGCGCTGAAATGAGGGTGCGTGGTGGTGGGCCCATGATGTGCGGTGGTGTTACCAACCTGGCCATCTGTGGATTCCCTTGTAATGCAGCAGATCATTCCTTGGGTTTGCTTTTTGTGCTAAAGAAAGCAAGTTTCCTGGTGAGAGCCATGCTTGTAGGCTACTGCACGTGATCAGGATCAACTTTGGTTTCTCTGACATACTGTCTGAATCAGGGGAAGGTGGAGTCCTTAAAATAAGGCTCTGATCTAAAACCTTGTTCTGGATTCTGATGGTATTGAAGCCTTTTATATTTTGGATTTCTCAGTGACATACATGTTACTGCTTTCTCTGCCTATAAACAAAGGCATGTTAATAACATTGTTAATCTTTCTGTGACAAGTCAAGTAGAATTTATTTTTCTGAAGCTCACACATGTTAAAGCAGTGTTTTGGCCAAATGCATTTGTCCTGCTACTGTAATGTCAACTGTCTTTCATGGATTTGTGAATACTGCCTGACAGGACTAAAGAATTAGGCCTCAGCTCTCATTTTCAAGAGTAATTTTTGCTTTGACTGCAGTCTGCAAGCAATCTCACATCTCTCCCATTGACTTCAGATGGATGGTTTATTCAAGTAGAGCTGTGGGCAAGCTGCAATAGCTGCTGGCTGTTTGGGACAGGGTCTGTCCTCTACTATGTATTTGTATGGCGCCTAGTAAGAGTGGGAGCGTCCCCCTGATTAATGCGTGCAAGAGATAATAATCAGAATGAAAGGGGAAAGCATTGTAAGGCAGATGTTTGTCGGGCAATCTCTTTTTTTTGTAGGGATTCTTCGGTGGGTATTTAAAGCTCATGTCTTCTCGCCTTGCTGCCTTTCCCTTCTTTCTGTAGGCAATTCTCGGGGCATGCTCTGTGGAAAGACCTGCAAAGAAGACAGAGATAACGAATGGATGGGTGTGAGCCTGGCTAGACAGCCGAGGGCTGGTGGAAGCGTGCTGGTAAGCCCACTCTTTTCTTTGATCTCCTTAAAACCGTCGCTGCTGTCTGACTCTAATGCTAAACACGTCAGGATTAATGTGTTCAGCAGTGACTGACGGAGTCCAGCTTTACCGGCAGCAAATTCTGCAGCCCCTTCCTTCAAGCGGAAGGAAAAGTGAGCCCCAGCCAGAAACCTTTATTTATAGAGGGAGGACTTCAAAGCTGTCACACCTGACTTGTGTCACCCAAGGGCTTCCTCCTAAATCTGAGGGATTAGATCTTTGAACCAAATAAATAGGACTTTGTCTGGGAGGTACCTGCTAGTTTGTTCTTTTTGTCGTTTGCCCGTATTTATGTAGGGAATATATATGCATCCCTTTTCCCAGAGTGCATGTATTGCATGTCAGAACTTAAAATGAAAAACGTAAGATGAGTCTTCGCAGTAATTTATTTATTTTTTTTCCTTTACATATGTTAATTTTCCATTAACAAGGCAGAAGAGTCGTGAGTAGGGATGACTTTGTTGTGTGCGGGTGGCCTTGTTGTCTTTGGTACGATTACTATGCACATAGACAGGTCAAGGAGAGCAGATGTGATCCTTAGGATGTGGAGCTTATCTTTGCAAAACGTTTCCTGTGTTGGAAAGAAATAATCATGAAGAGAGCTGGGCAAAAACCTTTTTAAAATACATGGGCACGTTATGATCAATAGTTGTCTGTGTTTACATCTGCGGTTGGGTTCTGACTGTCTATCTGAGGGAGCCTCTCTGCAGGAATGGTAACCAAAATTAAGAAGTTGCAACAAAATGTTGTGCATAGTGTATGTGGGAGGCAAATTTCAAGCTCGTCTCAGAGTAACCCTGACAACAATCTAATTTCTAAACACTGCTGTTTGGGAGTCAGAAACTTGCAGAACGACCACATCTTTCCAGTGAGATAAGGGGATGCCCTGGTAGAGGGCATCAAACTGTCACAAAGCTGCTAGTGAGCAAGGTCTCGTACAGTGGTTACCGTGCCAACCACCTGTGTCTGGCAAGTGGACAAAGCTGCTTCACTCAAAGGTGTTTTTCTTAATGTGCACTCAGAGTCCAAACACTTACACCCCAAGTCCTCCCGCTCCAACTTCCCCATGGGGGAGCAGGTGGCTTTGATGCCTTTCTGCGATAGTACCGTGGTATTTTATCTGATCATCTCTTTTGGTGCACAGCTTGGCCGTTCTGTAGGGGCTGGCTGATGCTTTACTTTTCTTGGATGTTTTAAATGTGAGGAGGAAGAGAAAAAGAAGGTCATAAATAAAATATGCCGTAGTCAGGTCCAGCAAAGCACAAAACTGAGGCATTTATGCTGGTTTAAACAATTCATCTCTTCAAGGCATACCCTGATTGGTATGTGCGCTCAGAGTCCTGTGTGACCACTGGAAAGGAACTTGCACTGATCAGGATAACACCGCCTCAAGTCACAGCATCCTCTGGTTTCTAGTCAGGCTGAACTAGACAAATTCTTGTCCCGTTTTCAGAAGCTGGCACATACGCTTTCTTTGGGCAATGCCAAGGTGTTTTTGTAAAAATGGTATCTTAAGAATAATAGGTTTATATGTTTCGGTTCAAAGGGGAACAGTTGCAGATGATGCTCAGGTGTCACCTCCCTAGAGGGAAGCAGCAAAAGAGGGGAAAGCTGGCGGGGGGAAAAAAAGACAGGCAGTTTCTGTGGGTTCATCTGGCTGCCTGCTGGTTGCAGGGAGGCTGCAAGGGTGGGAGATGTGAGCGGGCTGTGAGGGCTTAGGCTGGGGCTGAGGGGGTAGAAATTTCAGGCATAAAGCAGGCTAAAAGCAAAGTGTAGTTAAAGTAAAATGCACAGCTTGCAGTGTGCTTATTCCGGTGCAGCTTAAGCTAGTAAAATGTCTCCATAGGTTAACACTGATTTAAGGCAGTCTTAAGCCAGCCCTCTGACAAGATCATGCTGCCTTCACCAAGTAGATCACGGCCGGATGCACGAGGATGTTTAAATGTCGCGTTCTCATTGATACTTATCACCAAAGCACTTGCTCTTAAACTACTAATTATACATCTGTGCACATTTGTGTGTAGACAGAGCCTGGAATGAAGGCAAACAGATTCCTTTGTGGATGGAAAATACCTGTCTGCTTCAGGGCATTGTTTCTCTCTCTTTTGGTATAACTTTTTAAATGAAAACGATTCATGATGCTCACATGAGCAGGTGGTTTTGAATACATATGCTTTTCTAAGTTTAAATAGCAAGCTTTCTTTAAAATGTGGCAATTCTTTGAAGCCCCTATAAGAAGCTGGTGTTCGGAGAAGACGTGTCTGAATATGTGTTCACGGCTGTATCTGCTGATTTTTAGCTTTTCAATGAAATTAGTGGCTCGCTCTCATAAGCAATTCCCTGCAGTTAGGACTGTGTGTCATCTATATGGTCAGGCATTACTGCATCTCTTCCAGGGATTCCTTTAAGTCAGAGTGCTATCTTTGTGGCCAGTAGCCCTGGATGGATATTTTTTGCATAAATGCAGGTAGTCACTTTTTAAACCCGTGTGAACTATTCGTGCTCTTAACGTCCTGTGTTTGAGAAATTCCTCCCACAGTTCAACTGTTGATTGTGCTAAGAAGTTGTTGCTTTCGCTTTGAAACTGCTTAGTGGCTTAAATTTCTGTCTTATCAATCTTCCCCAATTGCCTGATAAGAGTACCAGCTTCAGTGGAAAGGGGCAGTGGGGAAGCTGAGGAGTGTGCAGGGGGGGTTAGCTGAGTTTTGGTAGAAGGTGGATTCTGTTTGAGCCCATATTGTGCCAGGACGTTACTGAATCAGACTTTTATGTTTGCGTGATGGACTAAATAGAAAAGCATCAAACAATGAGGATTTAAACAAATGAAGAAGTAAGATTAGCTATAAAAACCTCTCTGAGTTTGCAGTGGCTTCCTGTCCTTGGGTATGCTCTCAGTCAATATTTGTATTAATCTAACTGCTGCAGCACAAAATACAGCAGAGATTGCCAGCCCTTTCCCAACTGAAACTGCCAAAGTCCTCCTTTTACTTTTGTTGGGAGAGGAACTGGGGACAGTGCATTATGATTTGGAGATAAGCCACATCCGTCAGTCTTGTTCTTCCTAAATACCTGCCACATCTGTCATTACTCTGTTGGGTTTTTTTTATCAAATATCGCTATTTTTCATTTTAAGTCATTGACTCACTGGCACATTTAATGATTGTGTGTGTGCCTGCAAAAAACCACCCATCACTGCAGCAAAGCCAAAGTCCTCCTAGGGAAGAGCAAACCAGACGTGGTCTGACAGTGGCACAGTGAAAAAGCTCCTTGTGTGGACTCTGACTTTAGGACTCAGCAGAGGGCTCTGTAAGGACTATACATTCAGGTGGGGCACTCAGCCTCTGAAGTGAAGCCTGGGTCTTTCACGTTACTTCTACGGTGCAAAGCCCGTGGCTGGTGTTCAAAATGCAAAAGAGCAAAGTGGCTGCAGTTCTGAAATGGCCTATTCATTATATTTCAATAATGCAGTGTCTGCCATCAATAGAGACCTCCATGTGCTTTGCCCAGAAGAGTTTTATTTTCATAGAATTATAGAATTGTTTAGGTTGGAAAAGACCTTCAGGATCATCGAGTCCAACCGTTAACCCAACGCTGCCAAGTCACCACTAAACCATGTCCCTCAGCACCACATCCTCACGTTTTTTAAACGCCTCCATGGGTGGTGACTCCACCATCTCCCTGGTCAGCCTGTTCCAGGGCTTTACAATCCTTTTGGTAAAGAAATTTTTCGTAATGTCCAACCTAAACCTTCCCTGGCACAACTTGAGGTCGTTTCCTCTTGTCCTGTTCATTGTTAGCGGGGAGAAGAGACCAAGCCCCACTTCTCTGCAACCTCCTTTCAGGCGGTTGTAGAGAATGAGAAGGTCTCCCCACAATGTTCTTTTCTTCAGGCTAAACAAGCCCAGTTCTCTCAGCTGCTCGTCGTGTGATTTGTGCTCTAAATCCCTCACCAGCTTTTCTGCTCTTCTTTGGACACGCTTCAGCACCTCAATATCCTTCTTGTAGTGAGGGGCCCAAAACTGAACCCAGTATTTGAGATGTGATTTCAAGGGTTGCTTCAAGGATTTGCTCCTTTCTTCCCTGTTCTGTGGCAGAGCCAGAGCCAATGACCCACCAGCAGCTGCTGAGCACCAGAATGTGCTGATGGCTTCCTTGTTGCACAGGGGGCTGCCTGTGGCTTGCCTCTAAAAAAGGGAGTATAAGCTGTTGGTTGTTTGCAGTCACCTTAGGAAAAAAACCCAAAAACCCCACAGTAAAACTCTCTCCACAGCATCAAGTTCAGATGACTCATCTCTGTTCACAAGACCTCCTCAAATGTGTGCCATCAAAGAAGGAAGGCTGTAAACACCTGTGGTAGCACATCACCTTGCCTCAGCAATGTTGAATAATGCAGGGACTGTGTACTGTAATCCAGCTAAACACTTGTCCCTGCTCACTGCAGAGGGGTTGGACTAAATGACTTTTAAGGTCCCTTCCAACCCTAAACATTATATGATTCTATGATTTTTGGGAAGGCAGAAGAACCAAAAGCAACTGTGGACAAGTTTTGCTGTGGCAGGGAGACAAATGTACTTGTTGTCTAGCTGCAGAGAATTGAGTTTCAGGGAGGAAGAGGAGCTGCTGATCTCCTGTCCATTGGGAAGACGGCAAATTCTGCAGCTGTGGCACAGGGGAGTCTGGGGAAGCACTTGCTGAGGTCACTGAGTTGGAACCCTTCTCTTGGAGCTGCAGTTACAAGCTGCCTGCAGACTCAGGCAGTCAGTGGTGAAGTGACTGAACACACAGCATGCTGAAGGTACAGAGAGTGATCATTAAAAAAAACACAAAAACAAAGAAAAACCCCAGACCAAACCTTAACAGTTAGGTAAGTGTGCCCAGAACTGCTAAACTGAGCCCATGGCCTCCAGCTGATTTTGAACAAACTTCTTATGCAGCAGCTCCCCTTTTTTTTTTTTTTTCCCTCCTTATATTGTTCTATCTGTCTTGGCCTCTGTATCTCACTCCTGAGCAAAGCTTCCTGCTCATGATGAAATGCTGCTGCTTTCCCCAACTCTATTGCTTGTGCTCCTCTGGGAGAGATTATTAGGTTAATTTATGTGAGTCCCTTGCAGTTTCCGAGA
Organism: Actenoides lindsayi; assembly: GCA_025331215.1. NCBI lineage: Eukaryota > Metazoa > Chordata > Aves > Coraciiformes > Alcedinidae > Actenoides > Actenoides lindsayi. The sequence continues at coordinate 15,115 of WTSP01008942.1, forward strand.
TATAAAATGTCCAGGAATTTACAATATCACAATCCTTTATTTATCTTTACATAATTTAGAAAAAATACTCTTGGCCTGTTTCTGTTTGAGTTGATATCCGGAGTTGGGGTTGACCTGACTGTCACTTTAATGGTATGCATCTTTATGGTACTGTCTTTAAAAGGGCTGTGCCTGTGTGTATTTGTGCTCGCAGCACAGATCTGTCAGGAGAGAAGCTATTTCCTGGTTACTCTGAAAACAAGTGTTCCACATGCTGGTTTTCTGTTGCTGTTGAATTTTGAACGAGTGGTGCATGAGGATTCAAATCATGACTGAGCTTCCTTAAAGCACGTAAGGGAGTTCCCAAAGCTGCTTTTTTTGCAGGACTCCTCACGTGCATTTGGCCGTCGAGCAGAGTGACATCAGAAGCATCCTTCCCATCATGGGTGGTAGCTCATGCCATACGGTGCGGTGCAGAGCTTTCCACAGCCCCCAGGGTCCCTTGTTATCCCTCAGCCATAGCCATCTTCAGGAGATTCGTGCTTCTCCTTGAGTATTGGAAGTTAGGAAAGCAATAAATATCAAACTCCAAATGCAGCGTGGCTAAGAGCAGAGCAGGCTTTTGCACGACTGGTTTTGCTCTGTTTCAGTTAAAAAAAAATAATAATGAGAGCAGTATTCCCCTTTTATGTCTTCCTGGAGGTTACATATATGGGAAGGGGCCTGTGTTTAACTGCTGGATTGAATTTTGAGCTTCCTAGTTGTTGATGTGCTTCCCAGGTCTTTTACTAGATAGATGGCACAACTGCGCCTGGATTATGGATGTATTTTTTTTTAACAATGTTGAGAAGCTCCCATGGGCAGCTCTGAGGTACTGAGTCAGAAAAGTAGGATAGCAGAAAAGGAAGGAAGACAGAAGGTGTCTCGCCTGGGGAGGATAGGGTCAAATATGGACATCATGAAGTGAGCTGATGCATAGTTTCCAGGAAGAGTTGAAAGTATGTGGAGGAGATTATTTGTAGCATAGAGGCTGCTCTGTTCACATGGGACCAAACCTTACTGACACGTCTACACAGACATCAGTGACTTAGACCAGCTGGAGATGTGGCCCAGCGTGTGCTGAAGTTCAAAGCCCTTGCTGTTAGACATTTCATTTCCTTTTATTCCAAATAACACCTGAGTATCAAGCAAATTGTGTTTTGTCTGTCAGCAATATGGTGTTAATTTTTGGAGCAAATGCATTCTAGGAAGGTGTGAACCAGTCTCCGTATTGCTTGTGCGTATGCCTATGTGTGGCAGTTGAACTGAGCAAGTGTCCTGGTAAGACTGATTTAGCTTTGGTTTTGCAGGGTGAGCTTATTCTTCCCTATGAAGGGAAAGGCACCATGATCTCTGCAGCTCATCTGCACCTTGACTATGTTGCCACAAAATCTCTGGCATTTTCACTTAAATTCATTACCAGTAAGCAAGGTCTAGCTATTCTATCACCAGAAACAAAGCTGCCTTTCCCAGCAAGACACGTCTTTGACTCAGACATTCATTCTCTGGTGGCATAACCTTCTAATATGGTCTTAGAGTAACCTTCCGAGTCTTAGCATCCTTTCTGTTCCTCTTAAGTGTATTCCAGATGTCTTTATTCCTGTTTTTACCCCTTTTTGGGCTTGTCTGTGTTCTGTTAGTGTAGCTTTAGTTAGAAGACCTTCACTGGCCATGAGGATTCTTACACAATGAGAGATCTTGACATCTCTAGCATGGACTCTATCTTGCTCTGAGACCTGCTGTTTTCCTAGTCACGCACATGTAAAGGTTGAGACTTGAGCTGCCTGGTCAGACAGTGTCGTGAGGGGCAGAAGATAACAGTGAGAAGATACTTTATCTAGAAAGAGTGGGATATAAGGAGAGGACAATGGGGTTGTGGGGGGAAGGAGATGCTGAGAGGTCCTGTTCATGTGTGCTCTGCCTTGGTCGAAGGGCTCTCCTGTGACCCTGTCTCAATAACACATGTGGTACGATCTGTTTAGGCCTGTGCGCACCGCTGGAAAAACATCTACTATGAGACAGAGTACATCCTGCCCCATGGATTCTGCAACATCATTCCCCCCAACCTGCAGCCCAACGGGAGGAAGCTCTTTCCCTGCTATGAAGGTAAGGAGTGTGGGGAACAGGAATGGGGCTTACCTCCCTTGCTGCGCTCCCATTTTACAGCTGCTGTGTTTTTTCCTTTATTTCCAAAACCATCCACAGTAACCCTCACTACTGGTATTTTTATTTTTTTCCTGTTTATTTTCTTGGTAGCATACAGAGCTGGGATGGTGGGTGGTTTTTGGGTGAAGCTGGGAGAGTAGCATAATGACTGAATAGGTCCCGTGACTTACGGCACGTGGTCACACTTTACGAGAGGAATGGCAATGTTTCTGAACTGTCTTTTTAAGACAGCAGCTCTCTCTTCCCTTCCATGAATGATCGGTAGATACAGTTCTGAGCTTGGCCAGTCGTATTTCACTGTGGCACAGAGTGAAAATCCTGAATAACGTTGCAATTGGGAACCACTTTCATTTTTGTATTGTGACTTATCAGAGGACTGAGTTGGGGGGAGAAGTGGGGGGAAGCGCTGCTTAACACCTTGCTCACTTTGGGGAACCTCTGCAGCAGTTTATATTAAAATATATTTATATAAGATATTAATATATTTATATTAAACTGCTGCTGTGTTTCGGGTACCATGAGATGTCTTGGTCCCTGTTTGCATCCTCAGAAGGTCTGGGTTTGGGGTACACAGATTGGGAGGGCTCCAGCTCTGAGCAGTGGGTGGCTGTGCCTGTTGGTTCTGCTCCAAATCCCAAGTGTCAGCGTTTTAATTTTCCAGTCCTTTGGTGCATGTGAGACTCTTGTATCATGTTTCCTTTCCCAGAGACTTCAGGAGACAGTGTCTCCTCAGCCAAGAGCAATTAACTAAACCAGAGGCATGAGTGTGTGGTTAGGAAGAATATAGGGTATCTCCTAAGATTTCTTTGCCTTCAGTGAAGCATTTAGGGGAAAGCACCTTGTCTTCTCCTGTCTGTTCTGGGCATTGTCTTTCCCCTGTTGCCTGGAGGAGCCTGATGAAACGTGGGAGTTCAGAGGCCAAGACGCATCAGGGTTGGTATGAGCAAGGCCTCAGATTTTATTTATTTGCTATTATACTTTTCTCCAAAGCTGTCAGCAGACAGCAGCAGGCTCGCTGCTGACACTACTAAGTGGGAGACGGATAAGGTGGTGGATGTCCTGGCACGTTTCTCTGCTGCTGGTGAGCGGACGTGCCCCACCTCAGTGGCCAGTGAAGCCAGCTCTGTAACAGAACTGGGTCTGCTCCGTGCCTGCTCTTTCTTTTGAGGCAACTCCTCACCTCTTTCTGGGCTTTGCCTAGGGAGCTGCTACCACAAACCCATGCTCCTTCTGCTCTTCTCATGTACTGAGCATTTCCCAGACCCAAAATTGGTCATAATTTGAAATGTGAGGGTTTTTGAGTCCCTTGACCCAGCCATACCAGCTGCTCTGCTAGGTAAACTGCGTAAGCCTTCCTGTTGTGAGCACCATCCTACTGTGTTTGGGGGGGGGTGGTGTGGTGTGGGGTGTGTGTGTTTTGTTTGATTTCCCGCCCCCCCTTGTTCCTGTCAGCAAAGATAAGGCCTTCCACCAAGGTAATACACTGCAAATCTTCCGATGTTAACTTTATGGTCAGCGTGCACGTGCGGACACTGCTGGGGCTTCCTCTGTGTTCCTGTGCCGCCTTAAAAGCAGCCCGCCTGAAGTCATGGTGGGGTGTGGGGGGGCGGGGGTTGGCTTCTGGAAGAGACAAACCACTTGTGTTTTTCTGTGCGTCATGTCTTCGGAGTAGAAGTGCTGCTAATCTGACAGGATATTTGCCAGGAATTGCTAGAAAATAGAAATGTGTGGGCCTAGTACACGCAGAGCCGCCAGTGGAAAGTTGGCAAGGCTGGTGCAGTACGATGTTGGCTTAATTTCACTCCATGCTAGGGTGAAAACTGGAGGTTTGGGACTGATTTTTCTCCCACTACATCAGACATGAAGTCACAAAGTATCACGAGAGATGGCTGCACTTGTTTACTTCTGGATCTTTTAGGTTTCAATAAAAGGAGCTCAAAGAGAGAGCGAGCCGTGGTGTGTTAACGCGGGGTGATTTGTTATTTCAGGTATGGTGTGAAATAAGATTGCAGTCATCCTTGTAACATTATTCCTTCACTTTCTGGAAGAAGCAGAAGAAATTCTCCTCTGTTGACACTAAAGAACAGCCCAAGGGGGAGAAGTGCGAGTCTGATAGGAGTAACGAACGCGGTGCATAATGCAGCTGGAGTGCCGCTGCACCGAGAGCCTCTGCGGCCATGGCTGGGGGGCTGCCAGACCTGTGGCTGCAGACTCTGCTCCAGGGAGCCTGCCGAGGTCCTGGTGTCTTGACCTTCTCTGGGGCTTGCCGTGTGAGAATGGGGGCAGGAAGTCACGTGCTCGTTTTCAGAAGCCCCATCGTTAGGACAGCTAAGGCGATAAGCCCTGTGAGATGCTGGTGCGGCTGCATGGCTCACAAGCAGAGCTGGCTCTCACCTCACTGGCAAAGGGTGCAGGCCAGTTGAGTGCACGTTGGTCTCCATCCGTGTGCATGTGCACCTTGAGATGGATTGGTCACTTGTATAACCAAAGCCTTGTGCCAGAAAGGGAGAGGAGTCTGACCTTGGGACAGACATGCTTAATGCATACGATATGTTTTCTCTTCACATAAAGCAGGCTTAATAATTAAACACAAACGAGGAGATGGAAATTTCCTGACTCTGTGGTAATGGTGCAACAAAACAGTAGTCTCAATCCATCTTATTTTTGTCCGGCTTCCCTGAAAGGGCTGACAGAAGTCTGGAAGCGATTGAGAGCTAACGAGAATGGCAGCAAGCCTTATAGTTAAATGCAGTCTGTCTGAGTAGGAACTAATCTGGTTTATATGAGCTGGATATTCTTTCTCATATAGCTGGCATACGGAGCCACCGTCTTCCAGACAGTGCTTTCACTCGGTTATTTTCCCCATAGTTTTAGTGGCCTTCCAAAAAAAGGGAGCTGAATCTTCATTCCCGCGATGCATTTAGGTAGCAAAGAAGAAGGGTGGCCATGTCTATTGTGAGAAGCCCAGCTGATGAGGGAGGACAGCTGGGATGGTTTCCTACTCCCTGCGGTAGGCATTGGTGGTGGAGGTGGGGCAGTCTGACGGACCCTTTGGTTAGTAAATAAGGGGAACCGCACATGCTCATGCCTTGCCCCCAAAGGGATAAGCAAGTTTTCCCACAGGGTCCAGACCACATTTGCTTTTCTGGAAGCCATCAAAACATCCCTGATTTGTGGTACAAACCCAATACCACAATGCTAGGTCAGAAAGAGTATTACTGTTTCTCCCTAGAGCAGCTAAACACTGTAAGATAGGAACATAGAGACTTCCAGTGCAAATGATAGTTTAGTGTAACTGTCCACTTTGTTTACATCAGTGAAGATGGTAGATACAGGATTTTACTGCACTCTGGAGCTTATGCTATGTTATGGCATTGAATTTTGCTTAGAGATGTATAGAGGGCTTTGCTCAGAGAAGTTGAGGATCATTTGCCTTCAGAATTGTCACACCTCACAGCTCGCCCTTTTTGTTTGTATGTTGTGTATCCAATTACTTCTTCCTCAGCCTTACTTTTCTTATAACCTGAGATCATCATGACTATCCACTACCACTTCCATCTTCTTTTTTTGCTTTGTCTCTTTTTCCATGGCACATCTTCAAAGTTGCAGAGGCCACCACTTCTTCCAGACTCAGCCTCATCTTACTGCTTTCTTATCAGTTGTTGCCACAGGAGTGAGTTTAGCGGCTTGTGGTTTGTGTAATTGGGGGTGCACAGCAGCCTGCGGGCGGGCAAGAAAGAACAATAAGGAAGAGTAAAAAACAAAGGGTCTGTTCATGGCAGCAGTTATTGCCTAGAGCTACGTGGAAACTACTGAATCCACTGTCTGCGATATCTAAACCTCATGCAAATGTTGCTGTTCAGGTGTGCAAAGGCTGCGAGCTGACACAGTAACTGCACAGTTTACTGCTAGTAGAGTGTTTCACTGCTTGGATGGATGGATGGCAGTGTTGTATGAGTGACAGGTGTCACTACTGTACACTGAAGTGGAGGTAGAAGCTGTCTTGGTTGTCACACCTTTTGGGCTCTTCTGCTGCTTGGAAGAAGCAGAATGGCTCTAGGGAGGAGGCAGAAGTCTGTGATGATGGGATGTGACTGTCCAGGATGGAGCTGTGCTGGGTTGTGACCATGGGTACATGGGTGGAAAGAAGCCTCGCTTGGGAGTGGGAGAGGAGGGGTGGGGGGGGGGGACAGGACACTGCTGCAGATGGAAGTTAGGTGGGCTGAGGAGGTTTTGTGCTAAAAGGGTTCTGCTGGAATCCAGGAGCCCAGTGTCTATCTGGGCTGGGCTCCGTGGGGAGGACTGTGTCTGTCTGGATCCTCACGAAACACGGTACTGATCTCTGCTCTGTGTTACTGGAACTTTAAATGATCAAATGGCCTCAATGTCTGGGATGTTTAGGTCTCTGTGCTTCCATTTCCTCTTGCAAAAGGTCAGTAAAGCTATTTTCCCTCTCAGAAGTGTTAGGAAAAGAGTTTAACTGGTATGTGTGATGTGCTCAGACCCCATGATGACAGGATGGAGTCTTCATACCTGTAGGGAAGAAGGACGGTCATTGCTTTGCATCATTGCTGTGTGTCATGCTGCACTACTGTAATGAATCCTTTTATTCTTCTTATGTAAGCTCTAATTTTTCCCTGAGAATTATTGTCAGGTATTTAAGTCAAAATGTTTTGGTATCTTTTCTTCAGTTCACAGAAACACTGGTTACATCCAAACTTGGAATTTACTTGAAATTCTTCAATCCCATCTATCCGCTGTTACAACCAAAGCATAATTAATTAAGTGAAATGTAGGGGCATTAGATTGAGCAGCTAGTACTAGTAATGTACGTGATGTAAAAAACACTGAACATCACATAAAGTCATGAACAAGCTCTCTGAAAGTATGAGCTTCAGTGAACATACCAACTTAGTTCATTGTGCAACCATTTAAACCACCAAATCTTTCCCATTCTTTATGCACTGCAGTGATTAATTGTAATTTAAAGACTAAAAGTTTTCTTTCATTGCCTGACGATGAAAACTATAATGTGTGTGTTTCTATTCCTTTTCTAATACATATTTTGCTGATGAAAATCCGCTGTATTGTGTCCCCTGATGTTGGGAATTTGGTTTCAATTTACTCCTAGATTTGAATTTGGTGGGGGACTTTTTTGTTGTTGTTTTGGGGTTTTTGCCTTTTTAGGTAAGCTCTTTTACTTAATTGGAGAAATTATTTAATTTTTGTGTATGCATTGTTCTATCAGAAGAAAATCCTCCGTTCATCCTAAAAAACGAAGCAATTTTGCCTATTTGTTAAACACAGCCGCATGAAGCGACAGATCCACCTTCCACACTTCAATGACAGCCTTGTTCCACCTTTCCACCTGCCATCCTTTGGTTTTGCACACCCCTGGTTTTTCTTTTCAGCCAAATCTGGGGGCCAGCTCGTGTGAGCTGCATCGCTCGTGCCTGCGTGGGGCCTCTCAGGTGGCTGAAGTACACGAGGCGACGGTTCGGAGACATTCCGGCCTCACTCAAGCCTGTGGCAAAGCTCTGGTGGCTGGAGGAGCCATCATCATCTTTCAGGCTTTTACGTGTTGCTGACTTCTGAAAGAAGTTCCAGAAAACCTACTTATAAAAGAAGAGGAGGAGAAATTTGAATATCCAAACTAAGAAAGAAGTTTTATTTGCCTCCCCTGCCACACTGAGGCATTCCTGCCAGTTATGTCCTTACACTTGACCTAAGTCTTTTACTGGGCAAGTTAAATATCCTGTAGCGGTTTTTCCTTTTTCATTTTAAAGCAAATTGAACCTTTTTTTTTTTTTAAAGAGACTCTTAAAGAAACTGTCAGCCAAAGATAACACAATTTTATAGGAAAATACAACATTTTAAATCCATCAAATTGTCAGTGGGGCCTACTTGTAGCAGTTGGTTATGGGCCTACCGGAGAGAGCCACAGAGGCTTGCCCTCAGAAGAAATGTTTGCAGAAGAAGTCCTCTCTTCAGATCCAGGATGAGGGGACCATTTTCCCTCTAAGGGACAGTGGGTGCTGTGGTGGGCTGGGGACATGATGGGCAGGCTGGGTTGACCACAGCTGTGCAGCTCTGGGGTGGCTTTTCAGGCAGGGCACAGTGGTCACTTGCACTGCTTGAGCATCAGCCTGAGCCCCTCTAGCTTTCCATCAAAAACAAAAATAAAAAAAATCCTGTAAAGTGATTTAAGAAGGCAGTGTCTAAAGCCTTGAGCTCTGGCATTACAAAAGCCTCCTGCCGAGTTTCACAGGTAAGGCAGAAGGATAGTTCCAGACCTCCAGGGCCATAGGGACTAGCAGCATTTTGTTTCAAATTACAAAATTGGGAAGAGAGAATATCTATTCACACTACAGTACATCGTGAAAAATGGAAACCTTGGCTGGAATTGAAAGCATCTGAATGGGATGGATATGGAACTTGCTGCATTTCATTCTACACAAGGGTGGGAATCCAGCTGTAGCAAAGTCAAAGCCTTTAGGACATGCACAGCATTATTTTTCAGGAAATGCCAGAGGGAGAAACCTCATCTCCTCAGCTCTCTGAATGAAAAAACGTTCATATCAATAAACAAATATTTATTTTTCTTTTTTTCCCAGGCAAGCAGTGCCTGGCTCTGAGAGAGACTGTGTGGAGAGCTAGTGATTCGGAGCCTCATCACTTTCTGAATAGCCATGAGCAAATATGGGCTTCATTTCTCAGTGAAATTGTTGTTGTTCATTCCCACTAGGAAACCCAAGTGCGCTTCTGGCCCTCCTGGTCTGCTGGGACACACATCTGCTTTGGCAGGACCCTGCCTTGGCCGAGGGTGTTAGGCATTTGAGCAGTAATGCTCTGCATGGCCTCTCCAATTAAACCTCTCCTTGTGCAACTGGTATGACCTCAGCAAATTCCTTTCAATTGGAGCATCTTTATGATGTTAGGAGGAGACTATATATAATATATCAAAGGGAAATGGGTGGGTGTGTGTGTGTGTGTGTGTATATATATACACACACATACAATGTTTTGAAAAAATTCTGTGAGAAGGCAGCAGTTTATAATTAATTCATTTTGCTCTTCAATAAGATAAACTGCAGCTCAAAAGGAACTTGCTTGCTTTCAAAGAGGCAATTTTCTCATTTATTTCATTAACATTTGTATCATTTAGCAATGAGTTAATGGCGCTTACTTAAAAAATAACCTAAATAAAAAAATAATTCACAATTACCAGGCTATATGGTGAATGTTTTTGGAGCCTGATTTATTGTAATATATAGGAAGTGGCAATATGCTAAAGCTGGGCATTCATTAGTATGGTAAAATTATTTTAAACTAATACTCTGGAAAAAAACCTCTGAGTGTTCTGATCCAGCTGTAAGTTTCAGGTGGTCCTAAACTGAAAATACTTACATTAACACATGGTGGGAAGTTATTTCCTTCCCCCCCCCCACTTTCCCCCACTTCCCCCCAAACTTAATGTGTTTCTAAAAATGCTTTTTTCCTCTTCTACAAAAAGATAAAGTAAAAGCTCCTCAGGTTTAATAGAGGAGACTCTTGCTACATAAAATGCAGAAACAAGAACTATAGTAATGTTGGTTGTGTCCCCTGTAAACTGAGCGCTTTGGACAGGTGCCTGTGGAAAACAGCAGACATGAGCATCCTTCCAATGAGACTGTTGTCTGATCACTTTAGAAAGGCAGCACCTCTTCCTCACTCCTCACTCACCACCTTCCTCTTGGGGCCGGTGTCCTGAAGCATCCCTCCACCAGAAATGTTTATGGGCGCTTTGGCGGTTGTCATTGTAGGGGAAAACCACTTTATTTCTCTGAGGTGGTGATGGGCCTGAGGATTAAACCTCCTAATGCAGGGTTGGTGGCATGCAGGTATGTGCATCACCTTTTGCACCCTCTTTTCCAGCTGTGCTGGTAATACGGCCAGAGGCAGAACCTTTTCTCATGTGCCTTTACTGGGGCCATGATGCTGCAGATACCATGTTACTGTGCCACTGCTCATTTAACATTTCCCTATGCGGAATGCTGGCTGTCCTTCCAGTTTCAGGCTCCTTGCTTTACCACTGATGTGGGTAGAGATGCTGCTGTGGTGCACACTGGTGGCAGATCCATTGATAAAACCCAGGAGCCCTGAGTGCCGTGCTTGTAGCGATGCAGACAGCTCAGGCGGAGAACATGTGCTGTTCCAAGGATGACCACGGTTTGTTTTCTTCCCTTTTTCCACCCAGAGTACAAGAAGAAGTACGGGGAGGAGCACGGCTCGTGCCAGGCAGGAATCGCAGGCTTTTTCACTGAGGTGAGCAGGGGTGTGAGCACGGAAGGGATGGGGTTGCTGAGTGGCTTTTCTGCTGAGGGAGCCTTGAGCACGGCTTGGACAATGGGCTGAGCACTGAACATGGTCTTTTACTGCCATTAAAGATCTTCCTGCCTTGTCCACCCTCCTGGGTGCCTGCAACTTGCTCGGTGCCTGCCCAGTGGTTCGTGCACAGGCGTATGTGTCTCTCAAGGTCTGTGGGCGAGGACGAATGAATTGACTCTGGGAAATGTCCTCAGGGAATGTTTTTATTGTGTATATTCCCCAAACTGCATAGAGATATTTCTGTGTCTGGCATTAACTCTTAACTTTGATGATGTAAAACAGTCTTCCCTGAACGGTTTAAATTATGTATGTGTATGTGTGGGTATATGTGTCTATGTGTGTATATATATGCACATGTACATACACACACATACATAAGATAAACAGGTTTTTTTGTTTTCTTTCCAGTTCTGCTTCAGTTCTCTTATGAGGAGAGGCTGAGGGAGCTGGGGTTGTTTAGCCTGGAGAAGAGGAGACCCAGGGGGCACCTTGTTGCTCTCTACAGCTACCTGAAGGGAGGTTGTAGTCAGGTTGGGGTCAGGCTCTTCTCCCAGGTAGCTAGTGACAGGAGGAGAGGGCATGGCCTGAAGCTGCACCAGGGGAGGTTTTGGTTGGATATCAGGAAGCCCTTCGTGAGAGAGAGGGTGATCAGCCATTGGCATGGACTGCCCAGGGAGGTGGTGGAGTCACCGTCCCTGGATGTGTTTAAAGAAAGGCTGGATGTGCCATGGTCTAGCCGATGTGGGGGTGTTGGGTCATAGGCTGGACATTGGCTATAGTTTTAAATACATCTTTAGCTCAGTTGGTTTTACTTGCTCTAAAACAAGCTCATGTCCCAAAAATATTCAATTGGAAGGCTTCCACCTAAACCTCAGAGCCTAAGACTGTTGAGACCTAGAAGGCATTTTAAACAGTCAGCAGTTTGATATTGTTTCACTAAAGACTCACACTGACCTCTGTTTTGTGCTTAACCTTTAGTCTTTAAAAAAAATATCGCTTGGAAGATGCCACTTGGTGATAGCTAAATGAGGAGTATATATACACATATTTAAGGACATAAATAGGTTTTGCCACTGATAGACCTGAATTATAGTGTTTACCATGTAGAGAAGAGCCTCATGATTTACAGCAGAAGAGCAAGGCAAATACAAGACAGCCTTAGAAGGAAAGCACTCTACTCTTCTGTAGTTATTATATATCATTTTAATATATCCAATAAGGCTGAATCTTTGATCTCCTTCTTTCAAATACACTCCTCTTTTCTTTGATCTATTCTCCCATTTTTCTTCTTGCCTAAACAAAAATCTTTTTAAGCCATTAGCTTCTCTGACCTCTTTGCCTACTGTCCTCTTCTCTCCCCCTGCCACACGGATGAAAAAGGCACATAATTTTCCAAGCCTTTCTGGGTGGTGACTTTAGCCAAAGGAGGATGCTTCTGTCTGGTTGATGTGGGACTATTGCTCTTTGACTTGATACCTTCTCTGCAGTCGTGAGGTGTCTTTGCTCTGCGTGTGCTTGTTTGTGTTTTACTGTGTCCCTTGCTGGACTTGTGAGTACCAAACCACTCCCTGTATCTGCTTCGTGCATACCTTGGCCAGCTCCACACCCCTTGTTTTTTTCTCTCAGCTTTTGGAAGAGTACTTGGAGGGTTTACTGTCACTTCCCACCGCTGTGAGCTTTTGAGTGGAATATTGGCACATCCTGAGCAGAACAGTTGTTGAATGCTAACAATGCGCAGCCCAGGAGCAGTGATACCCAGTGTGTGTGATCCAGTTGGCTGACCTGTTTCTCAGGCTCTTCCCTTTTGTGACTATTTATTTATTTATTTGTTTGTTTCCTCTCTCCTCTCCTACCCCACCCCATCTCCCACTCAGGATATGCGGTGACAGCAGGTCATTTCTCTCAGCCAACTACCACGGATGTTGTAGGAGGAGCTCCCCAGGATGGAGGCATCGGAAAGGTGCGTTTTTTCTGTCAAACAATAATGTGGTCGGATTCAAGGGGGGGAAAAAAAAGTAATAATGATGAAGTTCCCTTGTGCCTGAGCAGCCAAGAGATTTTTTTGCCTACAGGGTAGTTTTGGAGCATTGAGCAGGGAAGAGGTGAGGTAGGTTGATGAAGTCATCAAATCTTCTTGACCTGTCCCTCTTGGTGTCTCACATCCCTCACCCCTCTCTTTCCCCTCTCTCCCACCCAGTCCTTACAGTAGTTATTTTAAGAAGACACAGGCAACATTTCTTTCACAATGCTTTTTGTTTAAGTTTTGTAACATATAGATATCACTTAAACCTTGTCTGGAAATGAAAAAACTTGAACAAGAGAGTTTGTCTTCCACTTGTTTTCTTCATATGTTTGACTTCTTCAGTATTTACTTCAGGCTAGAATCTCTAATAGGAAGAGAAGCCATTTACTAGGTGATTTGATGTCCCTCTTTAAACTTCATAATATGTTGATGCTGAGTGGATTAGAAGCTGGGCTTCTGCCAGCTGTACTTAGAAATCTTGGTGACAGTTTCTTGAGAAGGAAAAAAAAAATGTTTTTCCTGTGGACATACATATGTTTGATGTCCCAGAGCTGTAAGCAAGTGGATGGCTAGATGGAAATGGCTGGTGAGCTAGGTGTGCCTGGTGTTCCTCTGCCAAGTACCCAGCTGCTACTGGGGGAGCCGGTTCAGGGTGAGCATTGTGACCTTTGTACACTTCTCAACCAAAGGTGGATAAGTGGGAGTGGGGAGAGGAAGGGGAAGGATGTAAAGGATCTGCTGATGTCCCTCTTTCTTCAAAATCCAATCCTTTCTGGACCTGCTGCCATCATGTGTTTGAGCAGAGATGTCCCACAGATCCCTTCTATCTTCCTCCCTCTGGCTCTCCTGCTCTACAGGGATGTGAGTTGTAGCTGAGTCATAACAATAAGTAGGGAAAGATCTTCCCTACCAGGAACACTATCCCTTGTTTTTGGCAGATGATTTTTGGTAGTAACCATGTCTCAGAGGGTAGCAGTGCCAGTGGGGAAAATGGAATAAAAGTAGTGGATGAACTTAGTACATGTACTGGATCTGGCATGATTAGGACACACGGGATATAACAGCAGTGCAGTTGCTACTGAGGGGATACGGGCACGGGAAGGACATAGTTTGTGGTGACTGAAGGCACGGACCCCGATCTCGGCTGAGACAGAATCATAATCCCTTTATTGTTAGAACAAGCTTCCCTAAATATTTCTCTGTTTGCTGATATTTGCATTGGCACCTCCTCGTTACCTCACTTAGCTCTGCTGCTGGATATCTTTAAGAGCCATGCACTCTTCATCAAGCACCTGCTCTGGGGCAGAGCACAGCTGTTTGCCTTTCCTAAATACTGATCAGAGAGCATCAGAGCCAATCAGCCCCAGGTTCATGGTTTAAAATACTATCAACATTCCTGCCTAGCCAGGCAGGCACACAGCTCCTGCTTGTTCAGGATGCCTGGCAGTCTCAAGCCTCTACTTTCCCTCCCATGACCTTTGGCTGGCTTGGTACACCTCAAAGCCAGCAATCCAAGGCGAATAGCAAAGGGGTCTGTGGAACGTGCTGGTTCTGCACGACGCACGACACACGCCTCACTGGTCGGGTTGCCTTCCATGATAGTTTCCTTACCCCAAGTGCTCTGTTACAGCTCCTTCAATGCACCTTCCTTCCAACCTGTGGAACAGATTTAATTTCCATACAAGGAGCAGGGAAAAAAAACAGCTGCTGACATCCATGAGAAAGCAGCTGGCCCCGTAGTGTAAAGACTACTGCTGTAGTCGCAAAAGCTCCTGTTATTCTCCCTTGGCATGGGATGTGGGTAGCAGGAAGGCATGGCAAGGGGCAGTAAGAGATGTTGAATACCGGACGTTAACGCTGAGCAGTCCTGCTGTGCTTTCCACACTCTCTAATAAGCTAATCCTTTCCACTTCCTCGATAGAAAGTGATTAGCATTGTCACACCTTTTTTACTGAAGATAAAGCCAAGATTCTTAATGAGACTGCATCATTTCTCCAAAGTCACCAAGAGTGTCATTACTTAAGGCTGGGTTAGAAGTTGTGACACCTGGCAACGTGCTCTTGCTGCTAAACGTGCTGCTGCAAAATGCAAAACCTCGGGAGTCTTTTATATCTAAAGCAATTGTCCACAGTAAGTCTGTGCTGTGTTCTTGTCTGAAAACTGCTTTGAACTCTGTCTCACCACCTATTAATAACTCGCCACATATTCAACTATGTCAAGTGCTTGGCTCTGCCACGTGGCCTTGTAAACAAGAGATCCTCTGTCCTGCAAACTGTGTGAGCACCTGCTAGGAGGGAGCCTGACAAATGCTGGAGGAGTCTCAAAGGCTGACCAAGCCCATTCTTCTGCCCAAGGGAGTCCCTTTCTACAAGCCATGCACTCTAGGTCTTGTGTTTCGGTACAAGATCTGTTACTGAACTTGTATCAATACTTCTATCCACAAGAGTTCCTGGTTAAACAGTTTCCTCTGTGGAAATCAGCAGCGAGTGGACTATGTTGGAATAATTTCCTGATTTACAGATTGTTTCAGACAGAAATGGTGCAAATGCCTTGGGTGGTCCAACGGAGACTTGTACTCTGACCTTTGCTAAAGCATGGTGGAGTTTGCAGCGCAGTACGTGCAGGCATGTGTCCTCGAGAAGGGAAGGCTCGCCAAGGGAAGGGGAGCAGGGTTATGACTTCTTAGCCTTTTGCCCCGCTCCCTTCCAGGCAGTCTCCAGATGTCACTTGTTTGAGAGTTGGAAAGTTCCTTTACTAGGTGCTTTTTCAGATACTCCCACATGCCCATACACACACGCGCACCAAAAAGCTGGGCAACGAGATACTATTCAAGCATTTCTCATGATAAAAGGCCCGTGATTCATCAGGAAAATGGGGAACTGTATGTTTTGTCTTTTAATAGAAGGCTAAGTGATGAAGTGCGTATGAAACTGGATCTGCCAATAGCCATGGTCATGATCATGATTTAGAAAGCGTCAGTGTTATACCACTATGTGCCTTGTAAATAGTATTGGTTAACTTGATTCTTTTTTTCACTTTTCAGGTTTATATTTTCAGAACAGACAGGCGATCAGGCTCTCTGATAAAGATTTTTCAGGCTTCAGGAAAAAAGGTGAGCTTTTATGTATGTGTGTTTTCTTCTAAGGGGTAGAGAAGGGCAAATAATGGTGGAATCATCTCAAGAGCGTCATTTTCATTCTACTGCTTCATGAGTTGTCAAGCAAATCCTGTTTCTTCTCATCCTCCCGGAAGAGCTAAGCCTATTGTACAGAGCAGCTGTACACCCTTTCTGCTGTAGCACTCATGACTGCAATGTCTGCTCAATGCCCATGTGACTAAAATTAGAGGTCTTGCTGAAAATTGTACTAGCGTACAATTGTATTATTGTACTGTAGCCTTACACAACTGTCACAGTGCCTTCTGAGATACGGGACATGGGGCACCAGGTGAGCCTAGACACAGAGATTTCCTCTTTGTAGATGTTGCTGGGAGATGTGGGATAGCCTGGAGACTAGTTTAATACACAAAGCCTCAGTCCTTTTTCCTGCGTTCTTTTGTGAAGTTATGCTGTTTTACAGAGGAGCAGCTTCATTATCTCAAGAGATGATGATTTCTCCCTTCCCACCGTGAACCAGGCTTGCATTTTGCTCTTAGAGCTGAACTACACTCCCCTTTCCCCAAAATGTAGTGAATGCTGGTGAGATCCAGCTCCCCCTGCGCCCCGTTGTGCTTGAGTGGAGGACAGCTTGCGTTCTTCACTGTGGGCTTGTTGGAGATGTGTTGCAGGGGGAATGAAGTGGACAGTGCATCTAACTATAGGTAACAACAAAAAGATGTCCTATTTGGGATTAACACAGTGAGGGAATGATAACCCTTATCTGGGGTTGTCTTTGTTCTCCTGGAAGGACAGGAAGTATAGAAGAAAAAGATTACTGGTGTCTTCTGGCTCTAGGAGGACCCTTCACCCTCAGAAAGATCTAAAGAGTTTGTATCATCAAGTTGGGAATGTTAGCGTGTTTTGTTAGTTCTTCCCAGCAAAACACAGTTGCAGTCTGTGAAAACATTCCTGAAATAGGGGGAAACTGCAAGGACGTGTAGGTGGATGGTGTGACTAGTATTTGAGAGCCTCTCCAACAGTTGTCTTTCTCTGCACTAGCAGAATTGCAGAGATCTTTAAAGGAAAAGACCTCCTCGTTCATCCACGGTATCTCCTGCCTTTGATTGCTTCCCATTCATTTCTTTCCCTGTTGACTTTTAAATGTCCTTAAGGATCTGTTCCTGGAGAACTATTCCTCAGCCTCATAAACAGATCTATCGGGAAGTTTCCAGTCCTCAGCCAAAAACTTTCTGGTTTCAATTTAGTTGTGTTATTCTTATATGTAACTTCATTAATCAAGTACTTACATTCTTGAAGTACTCCTAGGTTGTCATTGATCTCTTCCTTCCCCATTATCATCTGTGTTCTACAAATTGTCTAAAATCCAAATGAGAATTTTCTTTTAGAGGGAAGGCTGTCCTAAATCATCCGCTCTTTGTTTTGGGAGTGAAATATAACCAGAGGCTCTCAGCAATGAGCATTGCCTGGAAATGAGCTCTCACAAAATGCTGTGTCCTTCCCAGTGGTGTGAAAGTTCATTGCTCTGACATTCCTGTTAGACAGATGTTAAAAGCAGGACGCTTTCTTCCTTCCCTTTTTTATTGCTGGAGGCAGGAGTAGGAAATCAAATGCAGACGAGAAGAAAGCAAACGCGGTGCCTTGTTACAGATGTTCAGTGCACAAACTTCAGGTTCTCACAGCACCGGGAACTCGGCCGCGCTGCAAACATACCATGTTGCAGTTAAGTAAATAATAGCCTTTCCCTGAAAACTGCCTGAATACATAGTGAAATGCTTTTCATAACTTTCACTCCTTACCCATGAGAAATTCGTTTTAAAACCTTAGTGGATTAAAAAAAAAAAATAAACAAATAAAAAAATCCCCAAGGGAACTTAAGCTACAAAATAACTGGAATCAAATGATGTTTGAGGTCTGACCTTAAACCCACACAAACACAAAAAAATCTGAATTGCACACTGAAACTCTATCCTTAACTCACCCCGCTACATATATTTAGCAGCTTGTAAATTCTTATGGACTGCGTAGAACAGAGTTGCTGCTGCACATCTCTTAGCATGCCCAGTAGCTCTGGCTTGTCCATCTATACTTAGCAAGTGTGGAAGCCTGTGGGTCAGAGATCCACAATGTGGAATATAAAAGCATGTGAGAAATGTGATTCATTCTATTTAACCTAGATAATGATGTCTGTAACCTCAATTTTTCCTACTATGTAAACAGCTTTCCATTTCATATAAGAAATGGTATCTTGTAATTTTTCCTTTGGAAGTTGCTTTTAATTTTGAGCCTATGGTTTGTAGTTGGTCTCAAAGAGTATGTCTTGTGGTACCTTAGCAGAAGTGGATAAAATAATGGTGGCATATAATTCTTGCTTTTGTTTTCCTTTTTGTGCTTAAATGTGTTTTGAAATTTGTAACGTGCACAACATGTCTCCCAACCTACACCCACATTACGTGTAATGAAATGAATGTATTTCTTAAATTTAAGCAGTAATAACTGGAGATTGAAAGAGACTTAGATTTTTATTTTTTTGTGTGTGTATCAGCTGAAAGTTGTCTCTCTGTGTTAACTCACCTACTGGTACACGAAGGGAAAGCTTATGATCAAACCCCACTACCAGTATTTCTATTTGAAGGTGACTGATACAAGTAGAGCAGGGGAAGATAGTCCACAATCATGAGGTAAATTTAGATGTCTCTTTTCATGGATACCCTACACTTTGATGCTTTGTCTTTTCTTCATTGCTGTATTTCTTTAAGGTATCCCCAGAAGATCTGTGGTACTCATCATCAAGTCTCTTTAGGAAGCCTGGCGCTGGCATGATTAATCACTAACCAGGTCTTAGTTTGGGAAACTTATTTCACCCCTTCCTGGTTTTATGCATTTGATGAGTGAAAGCTAGTCTTAAGAAAGCTCTTTACGTGTCCCAGGGTATAAATTTTACTCTGTTAGTAAAACATCCAAGCTGATGCACTGTTACAGTGAAGTGTTTAATTCCTGCCAGAATTATCCCCTCAGCTTTTTCTGTAGGAGTGCTTGTGATAAAGCAGCAAATCATCATTTGAAATTAAAAAAACCCCAACAAACGCCTGAATGACTTCCTCCTGTGTGTGGGCAGATACTGAATGCTTTGTTGTGACTCGGCTTGGTTACAGATGGGCTCTTACTTTGGCTCCTCCTTATGTGCAGTTGATCTGAACTCTGACGGGTTGTCAGACCTGCTGGTCGGAGCACCTATGTTTTCTGAGATCAGAGATGAGGGTCAAGTCACAGTCTTTATCAACAGAGGAAACGTGAGTATGTACAGGAGGTGACTTGGTGAGGGATGAGGGTGTGGGTCCTGGTGGGGTAACACTAATGTCCTTCCAGCACTGCACGGTGAAACTCAGTGTCTCAAACAGTGGGGCTCTGGATGTCTCTGGCAAAGCACGAAGTCACGGAAAACTCATCTGGTATCATGGTTTCCCAGACACCAGCCCACATTCATCACAGAGCTGTGAATCTTCCGAGGAGGTCTCGGAAAGTTTCTGGTTTTATGTTGAAACTTGGTGGTATTTGTGGCTTTACGTCAGTTTGATGCCAAAACCAAGTAAGAGTCAGCAACTCTGACTGACTTTCCTTTCTGTTTTGGGTGGTCACTAGGACCTACAAATTAGAACACAAATGTCTGGGGATTTAGGAGACCTTGTGGGGGAAATCCAGAGATTGAATTCATGTTATCTTTACATTATGTCCCCTATATAAACTTTAGGGAAAGCTCTTAACAACTGGTACTGTCGGATTTCACAAGACCCAACAGCAGTCTTGGAAAACTCTAAGCTTTCTTGCATCAGCAAAACAAGATCATTCATATGTTGTATTTATAGGAAAACAACAGTTGCTTACATATTATTAAATAGTTAATATTCGGGTCCCGAAGCTGCTGTCTCAGGGAAGGAGTTGTGATGGACTAAAATGAAATTAATTTGCTTCATCAGTATTTTGTGAACTTGGTTATGTGGAGTTTTCTCCAGACTTAACATTTACCACAAGTCCTATGGCTTTTGATGTAATTTTATTTTCTAGTATCACTCTTCCTTTAAATGAGCTTTACTTCTTCAGTTTGATCCACAGGCTGTCCCACTTCTTATATTGCAGTGTTGCTGCTAGGTCCTCAGGATAGGGTCCAGAATGTCAAGCAGATAGTATCTAACATTTCCAGCACGCAGCGAGAGCACAGATGAGTTCTTCTTTATCTTTTATAAAATAGCCAAGAAGCTAGTAGGAGTTTTTCCTGCGGCAAGAATTGCTTGCAGAAACAATATGCTTGCAGAATTGTGCCTTTTGAGGATTGGACATCTGAAACTCTGCTTCATTCTGCAAGCACCTCTGCTTAAAAGGCCATTGCAGCATATGGGGAAAACTGCATGATAATACAAGCATGCATAGTGATGGTAGGTTTAATACACTTCTATTTGGTCCTTTCCTGTGAGGACTGCAAAGAAATGAGGCACACATACAGGCCTGCCTGTCTCCTCTCTGTTGTGTTTCAATTTCATTATGTGGGATTTTCTTAAAGTCAGCAACTCCCCGCGGCCAAGAAAAAGATTTTATTACATGTTCCAGAGGGCAGTTTACTCTCATTCACAAAGGAAGCAAAACCAAAACAAAACAACCCTTGAGGTGGGTACAGAGTTGGGTTGTGTAACTAAATTTTGTTTTCTTGTGGAAATGTTCCTTTCCCCTTGAGGGAAGACTGCCAGCAACTAAAGCTTACGTATCTGACCAGAAAGTGGGTGGGCAAGAAATACCAAACCCATATAAGGCTTCTCATGGCATAGGAGTACAAAGCTACTTTATTCTGAACTTTCCTCTGTCTCTTTATTGCATTAAGTCCCTTTCCTTATTCTTCATTTCAGAAGGCTTTTTGAGGACTTTGCTTTAATCCTTCTGTCCAATACTTAAAAAGCTCTCAAATCCAATTGCCCAAATGTTCTTTGCTTAGGGGAAAATTCTCCTTAACTCACTGGGCTTTAGCTGAATAAGCCTGGACTGAGGATTTCACTCCCTGCATGTAATCTGCCAGTAGAGCAAGCTCTGGGCTGTTATGTGTCAGGCATCTGGAAACCTTCATGAGCTCATGAAGCCCTGTGCCTACATAAGTTGCATCATTGAGTTATCATTCAGTTAATTTAGCATTTTAGTTCTGTCACTTCAGGACTCCTGTTTTTTCCCCCTTTAAACTAAAAGACTGAAGATGGTTAAAAAACCCAGGTAAATTTGGTTTTTGGCACCCAGACAATCTGTGTGCAGTTAGAGCGAGAGTCAAACTGCAGCTCTGCCCCAGGTGCTTCCTGCAGCCCGTGGGCAGTTCCCATGGGGAGGACTCACCTCATTCAGGGCTTGCACCATTTCCCTGACTCTGTTTTATTTCCTACTTGCTAGGGAGTGCTGGAAGAGCAGCTCGTCCTGGACGGTGATGGTGCCTACAATGCACACTTTGGGGAGAGCATGGCTGCCCTTGGTGACATCGATGACGACGGCTTCCCAGGTCGGTGTGATTTCCTCCTGGACCATTCTCCTGGGAATACCAGCTGGTCTCCTCGCATGGCTGGGTGCCACATGGCACCCGTGGCTCCTCTGGACCCAGTCAGCACCTGGGCTCGTGCTAAGGAGAAATGTGCTTGTGTAGGATGTGCCTGCTAAAGCCTTTCATAGCTGATTGTTCTTGATGTGGGTTTAGTCCATGTAACTCACACCCCAGTCTCAATAACACTGCGTTGCTTTCCTTGCTGTTGCATTTTCTTCTTCCCTCTGTAGTTTATATAAGGCATTGGGTAACCCCACCCCGAACAAAACAGAAACCTGTCTGTCTTCTGTCTTCTTTCCCTTTTCCTCATGTTTTCAAATTGTTCCAATTTTGTTGACATCGCATGAACTGTAATTTAAGCAGTAGCTTCTCACTCCTTATAGCACGTACTATATGCATAATTTCTCTCTGTTGCTTTATTGTACCCCAGCTCCTTTTGCAGGCTACTCAGTGTGAAGGCCCATGCTGTGATAGCAATGGGCAAGAGCCAAGTGTTGATGCTGTCACCTTTTCTGCCCTGATTTCTGGCAGTGCAGAATAAGGACTTTGAAACAAAGACTGACTTAATGTGTCTTTGATTTACTTCTTCCAGGCCACTCAGGGCATGGTATCCCATTAAGCCTAACCCAACCTCATTGCAGGTTGCCCTCACGAATGGTGGGCATATTCTTCCTCTACACTTGGGCATGCCTTTTTGTGTTCCTGCAGCTGCTTGTAGGTCAGTTGTGGTGATGTAGAGACTGCGGAGTGAGTTGGATCTGTCCATGGGCGTAAAGCCACTGGGAAGAGTTTAATTTTAGTATCTGTATAGTCACTAGATCCATGTAGGAGAGGAGAATGGGAGGTGGGATCACTGCAGGAGTTCGTAGTTCACTTGGATCAAATAATTTGGAAGTGCACCCTCAGCAGCCTTTTTGAACTTCCTACTTATCCACTTAATATACCCAGCTTCATTTTGGAGCTTTGGATTTTCAAGCAAACTTAATGTAGAGCTACAATAAATATTTTGCCAATGCTGTCTTGGTTCACAAAGCTGATGTTCCCCTGTGTTGGAGATTTTGATATGAAAGAACTCTTAAGTTAACTTTTTGATCATGATTCCTGGTTAATTAACACACATTTTCATAACAAGCACGTGTTCCTAATTGAGCACAATATAGCCACATGAGTGTACAAATTGATACACATTTGTGTATTCTTTTTAAGCTTCTCTTAACTTACTAAATCAAACAAGTTCCTTCTAGCGAGGTTCACGTGAGCTGCTGATCGTCTTTGTCATGGGGACCTATTTTCCTATGGATAGCTGACTTTTAAAATTGGGGAAAAAGTTGGATTAATGGAATAGGTTGTGAACTGTTTATAATCTGTACTGTTCTACAGATGTTGCCATTGGAGCACCCAAGGAGGATAACTACATAGGAGCAGTTTACATTTACCACGGGGACGCCGATGGGATTGTACCTCAGTACTCTATGGTATGTGACACTATTGCCTATGGTACCTATCTGAAGGCACTTTCCTGGGGCCTGCAGAGGTAAACCATGCTTAGGGTCTCTATAGGTATCACCATCATAGCTCTACATCCTTTTCTCAGTCCTGGTTTAAAGACAGCTTCTCCCAAAGTTTGCCCATGTCTGTGCTGTAGGGGAAAATTCTTATTAGTCAGGAGATACTTTTCGCTGTCTTTTATTACAGTTATCAGCTGTGTCTTCCTTCTAAATGAAGTCTTGGCGTTTGAATGTCAGTTTTTAGAGCTGGCACTGCTGCAGAGATAAGGTGAAAACCCGGGAGAGGTTGAGCATACAAATTATGGAGAGGCTAGCTAGGAATTGGGAGGTAGCACTTTCTTCCTGCAGAAGCAGGCTTAATGAGAAGGAAGACATACTAAGAGTTCATCTGTGCCCCACAGAAGCCTTTTTAGCCATCTTGTTGGCCCTCTCTTTGCAATGTGACAATACATCACAGAGCTGTTCTTGGGTGCCATTCCCCTAATCACTAATATGAAGTAAAATCATAATGGGGCATGCTACAGCATCTTGTGCAGAGGTGACACTGTGCAATTTAGCTACTGTAGCCAGGCAGTAGAGAAGATAAATTTATACTCATGCTGTCCAACATGTGTCCCCTAGGCTCTGTCTAGCACATTGCTTGTTTCAAAGAGCCTGACTCTTCCCTCCCTCCCTCTGTGTGAAGTTCTGGTTGTTTTGTTTTGTTGCTGGGTGGGATCCTTCACAGTAAATCAGTTTAAGCAGAATTAAAGAGTTTAGTGGTTATATTGGAGACTCTTCTAACAGACCGTAGAACTTTTAAGTCCTTCTTCATTTTACCATGGATATGCCATGCACTGCTTTTTAGAAAAAAGGAACTTAAATGACTCTTCATGGATACTTCTAAAGTGCACTAATGTGTGGCATGTGGAGGATTCTGCCCATTTCTTGCTGGGAGCAACTGGTTGGGAGGTAGTTCTCTGGCTGTTGAAAAGCCTGAAACTTTCCAGCTCTTGCTGAAAAGGATCAGAATTGAAATTTTTTTTTTTTTTTGATCATTCATGGGAAAATTTTGCATTTTTGAAAGAGGCCAGATCAGCAGGGGGGGAAGCGAAAGATCCTGGTTGCGATCTCTCCCTCCCCATCGGAGCACAGCCAGCAGACATGGTGTGTGCCTCTCTGCTTGGTCAGTGGGACTAAGCCCAGCTCACAAAGGTGGCAGGTCACTGTGGTCATTGACTCTTGGTACCATTCCTGTCATTGTCCTGTGTCCTGAGGCAGCTGAGGGGCACCGCTTGCACTTGCAGGCAGCATCTCTGTGCTGTTTCCCAGTGTCTGCTGACACCAGACACACCACTGGTTCATCTCCCACGTGCAACCGAAGAAGCTGTGTATCAGCTTCAGCTCTTTACCTGCCTGCCCTGGATTTGAACCCAGAGGTGAAAGACTTTTTGTGTCTTATTACTATAGTCCTGAGCCACCTTAATGCCCTGGATTTCCTTTTTTAAGTAAGCTGAGAGAGGTGAAGGCAGGGGCTATGGAGTAATATTTCTTCACACTTTTCCTTTTGTTAGTTTTCCCCCCCTTCACTTACATTGCTGATCAGTGTCATTCCCTCACGTCCCCTCAGCAGCTTTAGTGGTGGTGGCTGTGAGCAGAAGCAGCTTAATTGGCTTTGTGGCCTGCTGTTTTCATTCATGGCACTTAAAAGCAGAGCACTGTTGTACCTCTGCCTTCTAGGCCATAATAGCCTGCAGATGTCCACTGGGATGTCTGCAGACGGGACTTAACCACCCTAGCTGGGACCCCCCAAAAACACAATGGAAGTGTAAAGTGAGGAGGAAGTCTTAATCTTGTCTTAATCTTACCTGCCCATGAGTAGGAAAAGGAGACCTGTACACAGCAGAACACTAGTTTCCCTTTAAACTGTGCGTCAGGACTGCAGGGTATCTTTCTTCCCTTCAATGACTTTTTTTTTCCATGAATTTTCTGTCTGACCTTTTGTCCAGTATTGGGAAGGCCACAAAAGGGCTGGTTGCATGTCTCGAGCTGGGAAGCACCACCAATAGCCTAGAAATTAATTCGTGGGATGAGTTTCCTGTGTCTGAAGTCAGATGTTGGTTTGAGTTCAGGTCTTGCGTCGGTGGCCCAGCATAATGAATGAGAGCTAGGAGACGTCTGATTGCCTTCTTGGAAAATGAGATTTTGATGCAGCAATTTGCTTCAGACAAAGGCATATACAATTCAAGATGTTTAGAGAAAGCTTTTGTGTCAGTAATTTAAAAAGAAA
This sequence comes from Actenoides lindsayi, assembly GCA_025331215.1. Taxonomy (NCBI): domain Eukaryota; kingdom Metazoa; phylum Chordata; class Aves; order Coraciiformes; family Alcedinidae; genus Actenoides; species Actenoides lindsayi. The sequence goes on from WTSP01008942.1 coordinate 40,150, forward strand.
AAAAAAGGAAAGGAAGTTGTTATAAATCAATTGATTCTTGTGCTGGGGAGGCAGAAATGAGATACAACTTCCCAACTGACACAGAGTGCTGCCTAACAGCCGATGGAAACCAGAATTTCCAAGTGGGCTGGAAATTCATCATTTTGACTTTCAGAATGCTGGCAAACTGTGTGAAAAGGAATAGTTGTGCAGGTTTTTCTGTTTCAATTAATCATCAGTTTTGTTAAGATGCCACTTAAAACCTTTATTTACAGAAATGAAAGCAGTGTGGGGGGAAAAAAAAAAAAGAAGAGAAAAATCTCTAGGGTGCAGTTAAATTCCCCCTCCCCTCCAAGAAGTCAGTTTGATGTGTTCTTTATTTTGCTTGGGTCTGCGTGAGGGTTGTTATGCAGGTGTGTTTTTTAATCCAAGTTAACAGTGGCCTCCTCCTAGCCCAGAGCAGAAGGGCTTCCTGCAGTCGACAGCCTTCCTGCTCAGGGCTGCGTGGGTGAAGTGTGAGCCTGCAGCAGATGTGCAGCACTTCCAGCCCATGGAAAAGAACCCCGGTGACTGTGAAAATCAGGCTTGAAGGTTTTTGGGGGGCTTTTTTTTTAGAGGTTTCTTTGTGTTACTGACTGATTTCACTCGTTTTTGTTTTCTGCTGCAGAAGCTATCTGGGCAAGCCATAAACCCGACGCTGCGGATGTTCGGGCAGTCCATATCAGGGGGAGTCGATATGGATGGCAATGGTTATCCAGGTACATCTGCTACTCTGGCAGAGGGAGCACTTGGGGAAATGCAGCAGCAGGCTGAGAAAACAACGGCGCTGGTCGTTTCCAGCTGCTGGGTCCCACCCTTGCGGGAGGCCGATGAAGCCGAGCGTTTTCTTCTCTTTTCCCCAATGCTATTTGAAGCTCCTGGTAGGAATTTGAGCAGAATGCTTAATTTAGGTGTTTGTGCAGTCATGACAGAGGATTGTGATGTTAAAGCAGAGGATTTCAGTGTCTGGGCAAGGTTGTAAGTTTCTTGGAAGCTGCTCAGTCATGATAATAATATTGAAAAGCCCAAAAAGTAGACAATAATATAATAAAAATGAAACAATTAAGTAGAAGTGAAGTAACGTCACAGACCTAATCCTTCAGTTATAATACTTATGACATAATGATATTTTAAGGGGTGAACTGACTGATTTAAGTCAGAAAAATGCCTTTTTTTAGATATGTGCTCTGTAATTTAGCAACTGACTTGAGAGAACTGAATTTGTAACTATCTCAATATTACAAAAATTTCAGATATGACTGTTGGAGCCTTCTTGTCAGACAATGTGGTGCTTCTGAGGTGAGATGAATGATTTTTTCATTCAGTGTTCTCTTCTTTTCATCTGTTTTCTGTTTGTATCTTATGTGGTCTAAGTCCTCCACTGCTCCTATTTTCTCCCTAGGTTATTGTGGTTGGAAGCAGCAAGCTCAATTACTTTTTAAGCATAACCTGAGATGTGGATGGTGTCAAAGAATGCACAATCTAGTTAAAACAGCATAGTGAGGGATGACAATACAAAAGGACTCCCAGGGCTCTGAAGAAAGCAAAGGGTTAGAGCTGGAAGGAAATGAATTGCATCTCAGTGCCCCTTTAGAAAGGTTGCTCTGAATTTTTGAGAAGTCTTCTTTATTGTTTGTGTATTTACATGAAGTAAATAAATTATGATTTAAGGGAATGCATTTGAGCAGGAAAGCCAGCCGTGTATGATGTCAGGATGTAATTTTGCAAGTTATAATGGGATGCAGAATAAAATAGGAGTCTTCAGGGAAATGAAATATGGAGTTGTTTTCAGTGCACAGAGGATTTGGACTGCTGTTTCAAGTGCATGAGTTAAGTGCAACTGCTTGTTTCATCTGCTGGGGAAGTTCTGACAGCTTGATTCACCAAATTATGCAAGTGGAGGGTTTGAGCTGTACTGGGCTTGAGATGCAGAGACCTGGGGAAGAGAATGGGAAGTTTGAATTTTTCCAGTAGCTCCATTCTTACACTTGTTAATATTTAATAGAAAAATCCTGTCAATACCTAGACGTCATTAGAAGTAGAGTTCTCTAGGGAGTCCCACGTCTTAGCAGAAGATACAGTGGTGAGACTGGCAAGACACAAATGCTGGAGCTGCAGAACAAATGTGCCAGGCTGCTTCTTGTTCAAGGCAGGAAAAAAATTGTCTCTGTTTCCATTTGAATTAGTTAAAACAAAGAGAGAAAAGAAAGCGGGGAAGAAACGCTCTTGATGATCAGCATGGCAGGTGGTCAAGTCTCCTAAAGTTTTCTGTTCCTTCATCATGGAGACAGGGGAAGCCAACGGCTGCTTCTGTAAGAAGGTGTGCCATGCCCCACATGGGCTCTTGCAGCCCCACATCTCCAAAAAACCCGAAGAAGGAAACTCTGCATTTTTCTCCTGCGTTATTGTTACTTGCAGCAGGGGGGAGGCAATCTGAAAGGCTTGCTGTGATGTTCAGAACGTCAGCACGGTGACCTCTGTCCACGCGTTCGGGTGTGCTTGTGCGTTGCAGAGGAAATTAGCACATTACTGACTGACTCTGTGGGCAGCCTGATTAATTGCTGCTACTGCCAATTTACAGCATGTCCCTCTTGCTGTTTAGATACAGATTAGGATAAAGAAACCAGCTTTTTTTTTTCTTCCCCCCACCTCCCACCCCACCCCTCCAGAAGCCTTTGTGAAATCCTTTGGCCAAAACCAACAAATGTTTTGCCAAGTGATATTAAAGGCTTTGGTGGAAGTCGTGGTGCCTTGGGGTGGATTGTTGTTGTATTGCTCGCGTGTGTGTATGGCCACTTGACAGTTGCCTTGGTTTTTTTTTTCCCAGTGAACAACCAAGAGAGCTAATGTTAAGGAAAAGTCATCCAGCGCATCATGGTGGGAGAACTGGTTTTTTCTAGGAGAGATATTTTTCTAGATCAGTTACAGTATTTACTCTTTTATGTTTCCCCAAGCATTTGGAAAGAGCTTTTTTCAAAGGTCAAATTGATCCTAGGGAGCTCACCAATTTCCCTCCTTTTTTTTCCTCATATTTTTATAAAAAACTTATTTTTAGGGTTAGCGTTTATCTTCATCTTCCCTCTCCAAATGCGAACTTGCACTGTTATTTCAGGCTGTGGGAGAACAGTATGAACAGCTGTCTCAGAGATTGATGTGAACCTTGTTCCAGTCAATATGAATTAGGTGTAACCACAATCCCTGCTCTCTTATCCCCCTTCTCCCTCACCTTTAAATTAAGTGGCGTGTGGAGTGGGAGCCCTGAAGTGGTTTACTTACGTGGTCTGGCCTTGCACGGCTGCTGGGACTACCTTAGAAGTGAATCTGCTGGTTGCTGCACATTTTATTTTTTGTTTTTCTACCGGAGTTGGTTTTGGAAAAACATGTTGATGTTGAACACGTATGGAATTGAAACCATGAAGAATTACACTCAGTGGATTTTTGTGCTGAAGTCCTGCCCTGCGGATGGTTCAAGAGAGCCTGGGTTTCTGGGCTGCTTTTCCCAAGCAAGCTGGTGGGGCTTCTGTGTTGTGTGTGAGAGGAGACCCACCTGGGCCCTGATGGCACTTGGCTTGCGCTGCAGTTCTGGCCGAGGTCGTCTTCAGCTGAGAACAGTCATAACAATAACCTGGTGCCAGAATTGCAAGGGTAGAAAGCTTTTGTTCACAGTGCACAGAGTAACTCCTGAAACGAGTTCAGCAGCGGGAAAAGAGTATTCGATCCTTACCACTTGCCAGGAGGGAACTGGTCAAATGTTCCCTCCTCCAGAAAACATGAATGATGATGATCTGCTGTGCTTATACTGTCAGAAAAACTACCTATGAATCCATCTCCTACCCCTGCGTGCCCTTCTTGACTTTCAGGTCACAGATTTGACTGTAGACCATTCTCTGCAAACCTAAGGCCTACCTGTTCCTGACCACCCAGGCTGCTTAGCAAACCATCTCACTTGCATCGAGCTTGGTGTCCTTGGTTGTTGTTGGTGATAATTTTGTTATCCTCTTCAGTCATCAGGAAGGCTTTATGCAACTTTTGCTGGAGATGATAATTATTATATATTATCAGTTCCCCCAGCTGTCTGCTTACAATCTGTATCTGAGCCCTGAACTTCAAGCTGATGTTATGGTTTTCATTCAGACACTAGTAGTCCTTACCAGCTAGGTCAAGTGCTAATTTATCTTACAGTTCAAATGCACTCTTGTTTTTCACGTCTGCTTGAAATTGTGCAGTTGACCAAATTTATTTTCCTTTGGCTGAGAACTTTCCTCTGACTGATCACCCAATTGCACTTCTCTGTTAATCTCCAGATCCAGGCCTGTTATAACCGTGGACATCTCCATTTTCCTGCCTGCGTCCATCAATATCACAGCTCCTCAGTGCCATGATGGTTTGCAGCCAGTGAACTGCCTTAATGTCACAGCGTGCTTTCGCTTTGGTGGCAAGCGTGTTCCTGGAGAAATAGGTAAGGTACCTGTGCCAGCCCAGGGTAGGGGCATGCTGGCATGTTGACCTGGAGTTCAGGGCTGCCTTTGGAGTCAGTAACAGAACTTTTATGTGAAATAAGTTGTTTCAATGTGAGCTAGGCTGTACGATTTCAGAAAGTTTTCAGCTGGGCAGGGTGCTGGGCCATCTTCTCTAGATGGTGCTTTTCCCAAGAAAGGTTGGACCAGATGATCCTTGATGTGCCTTCCAGCCTGGTATTCTATGGTTCTGTGAAAACTGGAGGCTCTCTGGAAACTTTCTTTGGTATGTTTTTACCTTCTGATGAGGCTGGTGTAATACTGGGGCAGTTTCTGCCTCGGCGAAAGGAGAGAATTGTGTCCTTGGGCTTACTGCAAGAACAGAGAACACAGAAGCAATTGATGCTTTTTAAGTTCATGTTCCCTGTTTACCTCTTGATAACACATTTCTGTATCCATGTTCTCTATCAACGTTATCAGAAAGCAAGTGTGATTTGCTCCAGATTAATAGTTTTTGACGTCTGCAAGGAGTTCTTGAAACAGAGCACTATAAATTTGAATTCCTACCAGACAACGAGTGAATCCTTTTCTGTGCATCAGCCTACCTGCCTGCAAAATGATTATAAATAGCCCAGTATTTTACTGATGGCAAGAATATCTTCCAGGTTAGTTAGTCTCTGTAAAACTCATGGGATTTCTCAGGTAAATGGAATTATGTGAGGTGTGCAACTGTGCAAGCGTCGGCTGCATTAACCCAGTTCTTCTATCTTTTACATCCCAGTGTTTACAATTCTTAGATATTGCGTGAAGTGGCATGAGATAGATACAGCATTTCTAAGTATTTTAAGGTCTGGGTTTATTTCATGCAGCCACTATGTTTTACCTTTGCCATGCTTTAGGAACGGCAGAGGACTTGCAGTGCACTGCTTAGGGAACGTACCTCAGCCTAACAGCGTGCTGCATTCCTACAGCGGGCCTGGTGAGGAGCTGGAGGAAGCAGTGCCTCCTCCTGCTTCACACCTCTGCCTTTCTGAGCCGCTAGTTGAGAAGGGTGGGAGTTGCCTCTGTGCATCCCAGTATGCAGAGCCTGCTGCAGTATTTGGATTTTAAACGGGTCAGAGAAGAAAAAAAGGCTGCTTGCTACTTCTGCCGTTCACATGGAGTGAGAGGGACAAGCTGCTTGTTGAAGTTGCTCTCCGCAGCGTGTCGCTTTGTCACCTGAACAGGTCAAAAAAAGTGGAGTTACTAAATGTAAGATTACTTTGGATTCCAACATGTTGGTGCAACTGAGACTTCAGTTACTATTTTTATACTTTTTCCTTTCCTGTAAATGATGACTCTTAGCAGACAACTACGTGCTTTGATGAAGTATATTTTGTACTGCCTGCTACTCTGTCAGTTAAGAAAACACTGATCTCCGAGTGCTCCAGGAGCATTAATTCCTTTCTGAAAATCACTGAATAGATTTTTCTGAATATCAAGGTTTTCTTACATTCCTGAGGATACAGCTTTTAAAATGTTTCCTTGCTTTAATTTCATATCCCTGGACCTGTGACTAAGAAGTGAGCTGCCTTTTTTTTCCAATCTAAGTATCTGTTCCTGTTCATCACGTCTTGTAAGAGCCAGTTGATTTCCCCTGTGTTGTCATACAAACTGTACTCCCAATGATTTACTGTGCTGCAAACACATGTGCATCTTCTTTGGCGAGTAACGTCCATCTCATTACAAGGAATATTTTTACTATTAAGTAGATGATTATAAAACTTCCAACCATTGTCCTTTTATACAATGCTCCTAGCAAAGTGATTTGTCTTGAAAGCATTGCAGCCAGAAGTGTCTGACTGTGTAAACCCCCTTGGGGTTATGATTTGGATAAAGTATCTCAAATAAGCTTTCAGTTTGTAATCTAACAGTCAGGCCATTTTAATTACGTTGCAGTTGAAGAGATTCAATTAACAAAGGGTGGAACAATTCATGGAAATACTGCAACGGTTCCTCTCCTGCGTGGTTAAATTGTGGGGAAAAAAATGGAATATCCCTGTGAGTACATCGTTGTCGAGTTTGGACTCTGAAAGGCACATGGAGGAGTTAAAATGCTATGTCAAAGTTTTGTGGCTGGATTGTCTCATCTTCAGATGTCTGGGGGTGGTCTATTAGCTCACACAGTGCTCATTGGGAACGCTGCTCCCCTAGGGCTTGTCAGCATGGATGCTCAAGACTGCTGCTTGCTGGTGAAAAGCGGGGCATTGCTCTTGCTTTTGGGCAGCTGAAGTTGCTCACCTACTACACAGTGTTTCGAGAATCAAGCTGAATGTGCAAGCAGTTTCACTGCAGCAAATGTGCATCTTCAGTGCTTATTTGAATGTGTGGTTATTTTGTTAACTGGCACGTGCAGGAAAGTTGTCTTCCTCTAGCACTCATGTTTGCATGTAAACCTTCCCCACCCTCCTTTATTTCGTGGAGGTAGTTGCAATCCTGCTGGTGATGTGATAGCTATCTGAGGACCCGTGGTTATCGATGCTCCTTGACACTGCCAATGACAGTATAATTCCCATCCATTTTGTGGATCCTGTTTGCAGACTACAGTCTTCAGAAGTATGAATTTATTGCTGAAATGTCTTTCTCTGAACAAAGAGCCATGCCCAAGTGAAGCATGTGCTCTGCACTCTGTGCCAGGCATTGTCTGACCCTTTGCTCTGTCTCAGCACTTGCTGGAGAGCTGAGCGTCTAGTCGTACGCCCGCTGACTGAGACAGCCTCTGGTACGTCTTGGATGTGTGAGAAATACCACATTTTAAGTTTTCACTCTTTCACCTCAGGGTCTCACTCAGGCTGCTCCTCCCTCACTGTGGCTTTGTCTCCTCTGGGGTCTCTGTATCTGCAGGAAAGGCAGGAATGAAAGAAAGCCCTTTCCTAGCCTGGATGCGACGTCTTCAGCCTGCTCAGACCATGTGCTCCCCCGTGACCAGGACAAGAAAACAGAGGCTGCTGGCATCTCTGTGCGTCAAGCGCTGCTGCTGCTGCATTCATCCCTGCAAGAGAATGGAAATAAACTTGTGCCCACAGTCTGAATAATTTCCTCTACAATAACAGCAGCAGCAATACTAGTGCCAGTGTGAGAATTAGGTGAATTTTAGTGGCTCTGAAAATGAACAGTTTGGGGCGTTTGGCTGGAGTTAGGCAGATGGGTTAGAAGCTACTAAGTTTCTCCTGTGCTCTTCACTTCAGATGTGCACCACTTGTGTGTCGATCCACCTCTAGGGTAGTCCTCATGTCTCAAACGCTGTCACCTGAAAGGCTAGTGTGAAATTTAGTGTGGGGTAAGAGGTTTGCTGTTTTTCACTCTGAGTTTGTTTTTTGGCCCGAAGAAAACGTGCCTGATACATAACCTGACTCAAGGGGACACTCCTCTTCTTACCTCTATCCTCCTGTACTTTGGTGCCAGGAGTATTATTTCTGTCTGTCTCTCATTTTTCCAGTCTGCTTGGACTCAGGCCTGAGTCTGTGCTACCCAGAAGCCTCAGAAGCAGGGGTGCTGTAGGCCTGTGCCGCTCAGTGTGTGGAGCAGCAAGGACGGCTCCCTGCTTAGAAGCTAGGGACAACTGTGAGAGAGGATTTGAAACCAAGTTTGAAATAAGGGGCTTTTTGGAATAGGATGTGGGGGGAAATGCCCTATGTGTGTTGTCACTTGCTAGGGCAATTTTTTTAAGTGCTTCTGTTACTTAAGAATTTTCTCTGCCGGCAAAGTTCATGAGTCATTTTCTCCTCATAATTACTGGTAGAGACGGCAGAGAAACACATTCCTGCTCAAATGGCTTTTTGTTGTTAGTTAGGAAGTTCTTCATTTTCTCCATGTGGTGCCTCCCCGTGAATCAGTACTATCATGAGTAGTTTTTACAAGCACTTGTGGATGCGCTTATTCCTGTTGAGCAGCTTTTTGTGTGCCGTAGCATCATCTGAGTGGGCGAGGAAGGGATGTGCCAGGCGGCTGGGGCTGTGTAACCCTCCATTGGCACAGCCAGCTGTGATTCCCCTTTTAGCTTACAGGATGCTGCTGCCCCATTTCAACCCCTCCTCGCTCCTCTCTGCTTCAGGGCCACCTTCAGTCACCACCTATGGGGGGGGGGGTGACTCTTGCATCGTGAATATGTATGTGCCACTTAGGATGAAAATCCATTATTAAAGGCCTGCTGCTGTTTACTTGGTGCATCTTTTACTGGCTGGAGGAACTCACCTGGTCTGCTGGCTGGTATACCTGCTCTTGCAGTTATGGCCAAGCATTTCTCAGAGGGAGCTGTTGGGAAGCTTTTAGGCTTTTAACTTCAGTTAGTGGGAAGGAATACTCATTAGAAGAATCAAGCCCTTCATCTGAGTTCATTGGAGTTTTGTTTTGATCGTCTGAAGTTGGGTGAGCAGATCCCCCAAAACATTTCTAACCAGATGTGCTTAAAGCTGATGGACAAATATTGGAAGGCTTTACCTGGAAGAGTTAATTTGCTAGAGAAAACTACCTCCAACTGGAGTGAGCTGCAGGAACTTACACTACTGGGAGTGCCAAGTTTGGCCAGTTATCTCCCCACCCTGGCTGCTTTTGGAAAGCAATGAAGCTGGGGAGGGGAAAAAAAAAAAAAACCCTTTACTCATGATATTTCAGTTTTTCCACTGATGTGACATCATTGGATATAACATAGAAACAAGTTGTCAAAATAAAGGGGAGGTGGGGTGGAGGATGGGAACTGTGCTCCTTGATTGAAAACATCCACTGCCATTTCGGAGAGATCGCTTTGCTCGGAGGCCTGGTCCGGGGCTCGTGTTGGGATGCATCTCTGTGCCTGCACCGAGGAATTGTTCGCTGTCAGTAATACCTCACACTTTGTCTGGAGAGCTTCTGAGCCTTCCCAGGCAGCCTTGCAATCTCTGGAGCCCTGCCCTCCTTTGGTGCTCCTCCTTCGGAAGGCTGCGTCGCTTGGTTTGCGTTACGTGAATTACGAATGTTCACGGAGCCTTTTGCAACAAGTTTTACAGTATCATTAAATGTATTTTGCAAAGTAGTGAAATTCTGGTGGAGAAATGATTGGAGGTGATAAGCCCTGGCAGCAGTGTTAATTTAGAGGCATAAGGATTTTCACTGATTTAAAAAAAACCCCCAAAACCCAAAACCACAACAAAAAAACCCACCACAAAACCAAATAAAACCTCAACAAAACCCAGCAAAGATCCCTTGCTGAAATTTGGTATAGAAGACCACGGTCCAGGAATGTGTAACATTTGCACTGATTGTTTATAAAATTTTGGCTTTAAAAAAGTTTACATTTATGGGGAGCATATTATCTGGCATCGATCATTTAGGACTTAAAACATAAATAAAGCCAGAGCAATAATTTGGCATGCACCCTACATGTGTAACAAATCAGCACAGGAGCTGGTGCTGGCTGTCATTTATGGAGATTATCAACTAATTAAGCCATTTATAGTGAGCCTATCTGATAGTGTTCCTATTATTGCCTTGATAGCAGCTGAAATCAGCACAGGCTGTGGTCTGTGCCTCTGTTGCGGTTTTGTGGCTCCTGTTGCATTTACCAACAGGAAAGGTATAGGTAGTTTGGATTATTCAGTCACTCTACAAATACTTCAGGTAACAAGTAAGTTTTCTTTTGGGCACAGATACATCTAGTCACAAACCAATGCATTGTGTTCAGCTGCCTATCCTGCAGAAGAGGAGAAACCAGGATTTAGAGATACAACTCCTTAGTCTCTGGGTGTGTCTTCTATGAACTGCCAGGGATGTGTAAAATCTAAGAGGGGGATACTGAATGCAAGGCAGTGACCTCTAGTTAAGGTCTTAACGCTTAGATGACTTCAAATCAACAAAAGTAATTGTCAGGAAGTGCCACATCCTGGTTGACATTTGCATGGTTTGTGCAGTTCTGGAAGGAAAAGAAAGTTTGAAGCTGCTGATGTTGGTTGTGTTGTGTTTTTGCTTTTTCTGTTAGCAATAGAGTTTAAGCATCTTTTGTTGTGTATTGTTGTGGGTTTTTTTTTATTTTCATTAAGTGTGTGTGTTGAGATGTATTTTTACACATTTCCTATGGGAAAGGATGGGCTGGGGAATGTAGGGACAAGAAAACTGGGAGCAAGTTAGTAATTGTATTTGGTTTTGTGCAGCCACAGGAAACTTAGTGATGGATTGAGAGCCTGCAGGGATTGACCTTTCTTCAAGCGCACATGCCCTGAGGACAACAGGATCTATTGATAGGTGGCTAGAAAATAACTATTGTTCACTGACATCCTTTGTTTTCTTCTTCTTCCTTTTTAAACCAGGTCTGAATTACAACTTGACTGCTGATGTGGCAAAGAAGGAAAAGAGCCAGCAACCCAGAGTTTACTTTGTGACTCCTGGTGAGACAGCGGGGCAGGTCACAGAGAAATTACAACTGTCGTACATGCAGGAAAAGTGTGAGCATTACCTAGCCTATGTCAAGGTCAGTTCATTCCTGTCCATACTTACATTGACCTTATTGCAATTACGCTTAATTGCTTTAAAATATTCAACCAGTTGAAGTGGTGTTGCTTGGCTGCGTATGTTCTTTGGTTTCCTGACAGGTGGATCAAGGTTTTTGGGTGGAATCTCTGAACTTCTTGCTTGGCACGCTTTGTCAGTCTGAGCATCATCAAGACCTGGTGCTGGGAATATATCTCTTATTTACTTTTGATTGGGTGCATTGGTGGGGGACTTCTTTCTTCTTTTGGCTTGGTTTGTCACTATACTTGTTAAAATAAGGAGGCAGATCTTTGTTTTGGCAGGAGCAGCAGATTTCATGTTTAGTTTTGTGTAAGGTCTGACTGCAGAAGAGGCTGGGGATGCAATCTGCATGGGAATGATAAGATAATGTGAGGTCTGTCCCGAGGAGTTGGGCTCTTGGGTTTCATGAGCACCCTGGCTTTCATCTGGGCTTGAAAACAGCAGTGGGGAAAACTTAATTTCACGGTGTCATGGTCCTAGGGATAGAGAGAGCACTTTATAGACATGCTGGAATGTAGAAAAGCTCTGTTCTTGTGACAAACTCTGTATACAAGGTCTGCTAGGACTGTAGTTATCTTTGCTCGGCAGCTGTTGTTGAGGAAGTGTCACCCAACTGCCATTCTGTTTGCAGGGTAAGCACACTAGTTTTCTTCTCGGCTAAGAAATGTATAGAATTGCTTTTAAAATTATATAGGAAGCAGATTTATCTTTCAAACCACATGTGTCTTACAAGCACTAACCCGTATCAACAGTCTAGTGGAGAGTGTGGGTGAGTGGTGAGTTGCACATCTTGCTTACTAAAGGACATATTTCCATACATAAGTTTGACCTAACTTCAATGGATGTCACTTGGCACTGTCTTGTTTTGAGAATCCAGCAGGTCCAGACATCCCTAAATGTATAAACATTTCTAGGAGGCTTCTTTCTACCTAAAAACTGTGAGAACGGGAGATAAAACTAAACCTTTGACTTTATCAACATTTTGTGCATGGCTGTTGAGAGAAAATAAAATAAATTAAGGGACCACCAGAGAGGAAACACTCTCCTGTTGAGTTGTGTGGATCTCTGGGAAAAGACCAGATACCTTTTTTTACTGGAACAACCTTTACTTTCTGCTGTGGAAAAGCTCATTAAAGAAAACATCGACCTAGGACATGACTGCTACTTAGAAAATATAGCTGAGGTTACTAATTCTGGTCTTTCTCAAATGAGCTCATCTGATTAGGCTCTATTGTATTGAGTTTGGATGAAAAGGAGCCATATGCCTTTCTATCTTAACTCAGTAATGATTTCTTTCATGCTAGCCCTGTTGCAGTGCTTGAGTGCTACACAGAATTCATTCAAGTGTTATCTATGCCTGGGAAACTATTTAATTTATTGTAGCATTTCTAGCTGATGTTGAGAATGCAAAGGTAAGAACTTTTTTTTTCTGGAAAATTCCTGCTAAATTTGATTTTTATAGCCAAGAGAAATGTTTAAGCATATTTAAAATACCAACAACTTAAAGCAAACCGCTGGTTAACGAGCAAGGCTACTGGCTTTGTGTGATATAAGCAGCTATTTTTCACAGTTGGAAGAATAGCAGGAAGTGTTGTTTGGTCATGTAAGGGAGAAGGCCAAGTAATGGAGAAAGATAATCCCTGGGCTTTCATGGGAAAGGTGATATGATCCACGTGGCTACATGACATTGGAAACATCAAAGAGAGCCCTGCGAACTCTGGAGGGGTGGAAGCGGGGTCATGATCTTTCACTGCTATCCTTAAGGAACAGCTAGGAAAACAAAACCCCTGAAAAAATAGAAAACTCCCCAAACTCCAACTGGAAATCTCCTTGATTGCATGGCTTTGTGATGGAACGGGCAATAGAAGATGTGGGCTTAAAATGCTTAAAGTATTTCACTCGGGCTTTCCTCCTTCCTTTTATTTTAGTGTATGTCTGAATTCCCCTCCATGACAAATTGGGCTGTTTGCAGTTGCATCCTTAATGTGTTCACTCTCTTGTTTGCTTGAATCCCTGGTGACAAATCCCTGGTAACATGAAGATGTCACTTCTGGACTGCCTGTGATCAAGGATAGGGAAGCTGTTTGGACTCGCGCGTCACCTCGTGTGCTAGCTTGACAAACCCTGTTAGGTAAATGAGATATCCAGCCCAAATGGCATGCAGCAGGGCTCCCTAGGTCACAGTAGTTAAATGTAAGCCTGTGTCAGGCCTCCCTGGATGATGTCTTACACGTAGTTCTAGCATGTTGGAGAAGAGCGGTGGAAAAACTGTACCTCTAGAAGGGATGGAGTCCCCGTCCCTGGAGGTATTTTACAAACGCGTAGATGTGGTGCTTAGGGAGATGGTTTAGTGGTGACCTGGCAGTGCTGCATTAGTGGTTGGACTTGATGATCTTGAAGGTCTCTTCCAACCAGAATGACTCTATGATTTGATCTCAAGAGACCCCAGTGAAACTAAGTTGCAGGCTGCAAATAAACTGTCGGGGATAATCATTAAATTGTTTTGCAATTTCTAAGTCTCAGGGTTGTGAGCTTGACTGCTTTTTGTGGTCTCCTCTCAGGATAGGAGCTGCTGCTCTTACTGCTGCTAATAAATGTGAGTATTAAGATCTGTCTTTCCTCAGAACTGGGTGACCGAGATAAATGAATCTCAGAAGGTTTGCAGGATATGTGTAGCTCAGAACTTGATCATGTGCAAGGCAGGCAACTGAATTACTGGGTAAGCTGCTGGAATTACAGTAATTCATGAGGAAATGTGTTTTTCTGGTTGAGAACAGAGAATGAAATGGAAATGCTTTGGGACTTAAGAATGCTTTGAGTTTAGTTCTATAGTGGGCATGGAAGAGTGGAAGAGAGATGGAGTGTTCTGATTCTTTCTTTGTCCCTCCCTCTCTATTGGAACCTTATGGTTTCTTGTCAAGAAATTTTATTTTTTTAGTATACCTAGGCAGTAATTCCAATACTCGCAGCACCTCACGTGTCATCTGCAAAAGCTGCAGTTGTTTTAGATTAAACAAACTGCGGAGGTTTGACTGATATACATTCATTAGAAAATAGACAGCTGGTGCAAGTGGCTGTTAACTGAGAAGGTCAGGAGCATTGGTGGGTTTTTTGTATGTCAGTGTGTAGCTGATCCCAGATGTCTCTTGGGAGGTGCTCCGCTGCTGGACAGTTCCTCCTCCAGCCACCCAGGGATGATGGTGCTGCCAGTCTCCTTCAGCGGTACTGGAGTTAGTAACAGGAGAGAAATACATGACATGGTAACCTGTTGTCAGTTTTGCTGGAGGAAAATGAAGCAAAAGCTTAAATCTGAATAATTTTTTTTAATTGTTTTTTTATTTATTTATTTGTAGAAGAAACGGCAAGCATAAATGTGATAAAATGGAACGTGGTACTAAGAGGAGAAGGAGCAGAGGTGCAACAGTGGGTAGCAGCAGGAAAGATGAAGAAAATAAGTGGCTTTGGAGGCTTTACAAGTGTCTCTGTAATCTTACTGTCTGGGCCCGCAGCTGAGATGCAAAATTTTTTTCTTGGGAACTGCACTCATTCGGTGCTCAGAGAGCTTGAGCTGTGTGTTTAAGATGTTCTGTGAGCTCTTCATCAGCTCTGAGGAGATATTGTTTCCTGCATCCAGTAACTGCCCTGGTTGTTTCTTATTTACCTGACCTTCCCTAATATTTAGGATAGATTTACCTGTGGATAGGACAAGAGAATTTGATGCAGACAGCAAAGCCCATTATGCCTGCAGGTTCACGCGAGGTCAAGTCTCATCTTTGATTTATCGTAAAGGTGTAATGGTGATGATGTTGAAAGCCCCTTATGTGACTCCTGTATTTATTAAAAAAGCACTGTCTTGTTTCTTACCCCACTGCAGGCCAGCCAGCTGGGCTGCCTGTTGCTACCAGTCACTGCTGTCTGTGTGTGGAATGAACTCTGTAATAGCTTCAAACACCATCAGCAGACCTGGCACATGATTAAACCAGACACGGCATTTATCAAGAGATCTTTATCTTGGGGACTGTCTAGTTGTTTCAGGCAGTCTCACGTTGTTCATCATATTAACTCTTAATGGATCTGGTGGTAACTCATGGGAAGAATTGGGCTGAGAAGCAACATGGGAGTGGTGATGCCAAAGGCTTTTCGTAACAGCATGTAGGTGAGAAGCTCGTGCTGTGTTTGTACAGGCAGGTTTGGAGTAAAACGCTGCCTTTTCAACAGAAATTGCACAGCTATGTTTTGTTGGCTGCTTAATTCTGTAGCCAGAAATTTGCTTTTTTTTATAAGTGCGTTTCTGGCCTTTGTCTGCTGTGCATCACTGTGACCTCGGGTCTCTGCAGATCCTCTGGGTTGCTGATCTCACACAACTTCATCTCCAGAGCTCGCCAGTTTTAGTCACTCTCGGTGGTTGTGGTTGTTTCTCCCTCTGTAGCTGTTTGATCTCTTCTGAGGGGGGTGGATGTATTGAAGTCTTTTATTCTTAATCGACGCTAACCTGTTTTGCTAGTGTCCAGGTAACAAAGCACTCGGTCTCACCATCACATGTGATGTGGAGATGGTATCGTTTTGATCATTGGCAAGATGAACTTTCTTCTGAGAGTTGTTTGGCTGTGAATTAGCATTTCTATGTTAAAGTGTGGTCGGTGGTGTTACAGGATAAAGAGAGACAGCCAGAGACACTCAAGAGCTTATTATGAAGTATTGGGTTGGTTTTGTTTCTGTTTTTGTTTTTTAAATGGGGCTGGTTTCTCCCATACTGTCAACACAGAGCCTTTTGGAGGGGGTGTTTCTCAGCAGATCTGGGTGCAGAAACACTCAAATTAGGTTTGGTGGCTCCAGGCTGAGTCTGGCTGCTCTCATTTGGTGAGGCCTTTCATAGGATGCTGGTGCAACGAGCGATGGATTGTGTATTGGACGTGGACTGCTTTGAGGAGGAAGAGGTGAACACCAGTCCCTCAGTGCGTGCAGCTCTACCAAGAGTGGTAGTGACCCATCTGGTCCTGCTCACCTCTCCCTGGGAGGGGAGAGAAATTGGAGCAAGTCAGGGGATAACGCTTGAATCAGAGATTGCTTGCACAGCAAGTCAGCTATGAAAACTTAGTCATGGTTAGCCAGAATTCACAGGGCTTAGACCACTGGGCAGACGGGGAGCAGTGACCTGTTCCAGCCTGCAGCAGGAAGTTTATCGTCGCTGCAAGAAGGATGAAAGCTGCTGTGTAGTTTTGCCAGGAACGATGACCGCGGTGAGAATTCAGCGCTAAGACCGGGACCAGAATTGGTGTCTCTGGGTTTGTTCCTTTTTGTTGTTATATATTCTTTCTTTATTTATTTTTTTTCCTTTTTGCTGAGCCAACTGGAGAAACTTGTCAGGCTGAGCCAGATGCACTCGTAGCATATGGTCAGGGTCCTCAAAGGGCTGTGGGATAGGTTGGGTGATCACAAAGTCCAGAGGTTTATTTACAGAAACATACTTTCCGGAACAGTTCTGTTTTCTAACACTGTGCAAAGTGTGCTCATCATCTATTAGCACAGCCTGCCTCTCACCTCCTGCAGAGCAAAATAAATACAATCTTGGAAAAAGAAATAAAGTGTTTTCTGTTGACTTATTCTGTTGTAAAGTGATCAACCCTCTCCTTTCTTTTGGATACGCTCTGGCCGACGCTGTGTAAAACTGATGTCTCACCTTGAAAAATAAGCCAGGGAGAGGAGAAGCTGCATTTTTTTCCTGAGTAGCTCATATGGATAAGGGAACAAGAGTTGCTAGCTGGTTAATTCTGGGTTCTTTTTCATTGCTTCTTAAGAACAGGGCTTTAGACATACCAGAAAGGGTACTAGGGGTTGGTGGGAAGACTGCCATCTTTACACTGAACATTAACTGTATCAAGATTTAAATACAGTTAATGACCATGGAGCTGTCTTTGGCTTTTCCAAAGGCTTTTTCAAGGTTCACCAAGAGCCAGTAAGTCTGTCTTTCAAGGATGAGCCTATACTCAAGTTTGACAGTGTCCTGCACAGTGTGGCTAAAAAAAAAAACAAACCCAAACCAAATCCTATCCTGTTTCAAGTTTTAGCAAGGTGACTAATTCTACTTTAGTTCACTGTTGCTCTTTGACTTTTTCCAGCATGCATGAAAAGGGCCGAGTATGTTGTTGATGGTCCAGACAGAAACTTGGTTGCTCTGGTGCAGCTGCTGTCAGACAAAGTGCCTGGTTAATCACATTCATGAATCCCAGTAGAATGATTTTATGCTCTTCAAATGAAATAAATATCATCTTGAATGAGACTCCATCCGTAGACTTACAGCACAGCAGCTCTGAAATTCTGCTTTGCTTGCCTCGTATTTCTTTTTACCTGCCTTTTTTAAAAAGCTGAATGTTCCCTGCTAAACCCTAAAGGGATCCAAGTCTTTAATCTTGAGCTCTTTGATAACATTTTCCCACTGATATGTTTTGTAATGGGAAAGAAATATAATTTTCAAGTAGAGTTCCTAAGTTTTAAGAGTTGAGAGTGACTTTTACTGCATGTAAAGCCTTAATGAAGTGTGACACTTCACTGCTGCTCTTAGACATTCAGTAGCAGATTTAGGCCTGGAGGAAGATACCAGAGCCCATGGTTTGGAGAGGCTTTCCATGGGGCTGAGAGGAATCAATGCATTTCCCAGGGACAGCACTTTTAGGAAGTGAATGGCCAAACAGAGATAAAAGAAGTGCTGCACTTTGTGCTAGGAAAAGTAATTTCAAACGGCAGATAATGATGGATAGGAATACTTTTGCTTTCTCTGGCACTCATGGTTAACCAAAGAGCTTGTTTTCTCAGGTGGAAAGAAGCAGCAAAGACAGCAACACTACTGTTTTAGAAATTTTTCTAAGCTTGTTTTTTTTGTACAGAGTGATATAAGCTGAACACATGATGGCAAATTGTGCCGTAAAAGTTGATTAGCACTTCTTTGGGACAAATTTACACTTCGGGGGAATACGCTTAATGCTAGAGCATCGCTGCAGAAAATTACAATAGGGAACGGCTTGTTTGTCCTTGTGGTTTTCCTGTTTATAACACATGGAGGAGTATCAGTCTGTGTGGTAATCTCAGACACACACATGTACACGGTCAATTTATCCTGTCCAAACTGGGGAGTGCCTAAAATTATCACCCTTTCATTTTGCTACCCTTAGGAAGGAAAGAGCAGGGCGCTTCGTCAGGAAGCACTGGAGGCAACTTCCAACAGAAAACTCCTCTCTAGGCTAAAAAGAAAACAATTAATTTTACTGGCTGTGGCTTCTGGGTATGTTCCAAACCTATAACCTCCTCGTAGTCAGAACAGACTTGAGTCTCCTGGGAGACTCTTACAGACGCTGGGTTTTGTTTGGATGGCAACACATAACACTAATCCAATGCCCTAATTCATATTGAGAGTGCCTGACAATATGTTTGAAGAAACGTGGGAGTAATAGGTTGCAGGCTTAGAGGGTTTTTTGGCAGAAAATGCTTTTTCTCCTTTTCTTCCCCGGTACGTAACTTCGGTTGTGGAACTGAATTAATCTTAAACTCCTGAGGTCTAGAAAGGACTGAGGAAGGGCCCGTACCCCGTGCCATTACCCTCACCCCTGCATGCCCACTGGTGTTTCCATTTGCAGCAGGGTAGTTGCAGACGGTACGGTTGCGCTGGCGATCAGAAATTGCATCCCTGATCATAGGCATCCTGCTTGTTTCATCATTTCAATTATCAGTTCCCCTTGTAGAGCTCTGTGACCTCTCCTGGAGTCCCGATTATTTTCGGGAGTGTTTAGTATCCTGTCCATGGATCCAGCATGGTGTGCTGTGCTAGCTGGGCCCCTCCGGAGATTTGAAACCGGTTGGTATCCGGGAATTCAAATTGTTTTCCACTTGCCCGTTATGTCTTTGACCTGATGGCATATGCTTGAGCTGGTTTCCTGACTTTATGTATAAGTTGTTCTTTCGGATTGGATACGTTAGGCAAATGAGCTTGCATTTCTCCCCTTCGGTGTGTTGTGATTTTTCACAATGGCCTTTTCTCCCATCCGACATTTGTGGCTGCTGCGCTTGCTTTCGGTGGTCGTTTTTTTGCTTTGAGAATTACTTTTGAAAGCTATCCTCAAAGCAGTGAAGTAGTCGAGTTTTAAGAATATATGTAACCAAGTTTTGAGGGCTTGGTGCTTCTGTTCGTGTCCCCTGCCTGGCTCACAGTGTAGTGTGTCATTTGCTTTCATCTGCTGTTAAAATTTGTATTGCTTCACGCGAATTACACAGCTTTGAAAAAATAATTTTCAGGAGGGGGTATTGAAAAAGCAGCATAGAAGATAATTAATTGATTGGTTGATTCTTAAGCATAAACTCAGCATTGCAGCACCAGAGAGGTCTCTCTGATCAAATTCCACTCAGAATGTAATGTAGCAGCCTCAGTGTTTCACAGAAAATTTCACCAGAGGGTCTTCTAGGCTGCCTTTATTGTCAAACTATTGTCCACTTCTTCTGCCCAAGTTGCACCTCTTGGTCTTCATGATTTCTCATATGTAACCTGAGCAGTTTGCTGTAAATAAAGCTTTCCTTGAAATTATTTGTGAACATTTATCTACCCTGTGAAAAACTGAAGATGGCTTAATAATTAATGGGTTTTGCATGCTTTTTATGTAAGCTGGATGATTATTCTTTTTTTGCCATCTTGTTGTTCTAGCTATTTTTTATCTCCATGTATGCATAGGTTTTAAGGCACAGAGTATGTTTTACTCTGTGATATGTGAATGTGCCTAACACCATAAGGCTGAAACTAGGTGACAGCCTGGCTGTAGTAACACATATAATAATGAAAATTAAGAGAATCTTCAATAGTTTATAGTGCCTTTTTTTTTTTCTTTTTTTTTTCTTTTCCCTGTCATCATCCTGGGAGAAGACCCAGGGCTGGTGTTAAATTCTAGACTGAAATGTGAAGAGCTAGCTGTAAATCTAAGGGAATATAATGTGAGAGTAAAGTAAATTTACTACTTCTTTTGGCGCACACAGTGCATTGCTTAAGACTTCCTTAGATGACAAAATAAGTTAAAAATACAACTGGTTAAACTTGTCATGACTTAGTAATTTTCATCCTATTAGGAGGCACAGCTTCTTATTTGGCAAGATTGACTATAAGGGAACTGACATTAACGTAACTTCAGTGAGAAGAAAAAAGTGTAAAAAAAAATAGCAACTAACAATGATTGTAAGTTAAACCAGGGTATGTCTTATAAATTTATGCCTTCTCTTATATATTTTTGACCTGCTAGGATACAGAGAGCACCAAATGAAACCTAGCATTAGCCATGAAAAAGTGTTTTTTATGAAGTTTGAAGTGTGTCGGGACAGTGGTCTGATGGAAATGCTTTTAAAACCCCTTCCTTGTAAGAGACTAAGCCCTATCACTCTGCGTGCAAATTTGGCTTGTGTATTCTTGCTCTGGGAACCAGAAAGGATGCAAAAACTGAAAAGCCAAGAACTTCTCATGCTCCAAGATGTAAAACCAAAAAAAACCCAAAAAAAACGCAAGAAAAAAATGAAGCTGATGAAATGATGTAAAGTAAGTTTTTAACCTCTTGCATCTTCCCCTTTCACTAAGGACAGGCAGTGTATCATGGATGCTTTGAGAACGGACCAAACAGCTGAGGTTGTCTGTAAGATACCTTGAAAGTTTGTGGAAAGTGTTGAAATTTTCAGCCCTTAATAAAAAAAAAAAAAATAAATCATGTGGCAAGTATTCCTGCAAATGCAGAAGCAGCAACAGTGTTGGGAGCATCACAGCCTGTAAACTTCTATTTATTTATTTATTTATGGGTTTGGGTTTTTTTTTTTGCTTCTTGAGCCCTACTCTGTCTTTCACCTAGAAAGTCTTTGAGACCAGAGTGAACCATTGCAAAGCGGAACCTTTTTTTATCACTGTTTTCTTATGAGGGTTTTCTTTATTTGGAGAAAACAGGTGGTTTCGTGCAGCTCTGGTGGCTATAAACTACTCCTTTTAAATCATTGAGCAAATCCCTGAGTGGTTCTGAGTCACTCTTTTGGTCGCGTGCCAGCAGGGGAAACCATTACTTGATGCCCTGGTAAATTACAAAAGCCCAACAAATTCACATGGTAACAAACCCAATTTTGTATGAAAAAATATTACCCCCCTGAAAGTGAGTGAGTCCAGCTCCCGTTTGTGGTGCACGACCCTCCACCCCAAAAGCAGCTTCCTGAGGGAAGGCTGCTGCTCTGCCCCCGTTCAGTGAGCTCTGCAGGTCATGGTGAAGAGAGTTGAGCTCTTTAGCTGTCCCTGGCAACTCATGACCTCCCCATGCTTTGGAGATGTCAGCTGGGGACCCTGGCAAACGTGAGCGTTCAACCCATCCACTGCTTGACTGCAGGATGGGTGCTGGAGGAGGCGGTTTCCATCTTCTTGTGTTACCCACGCAGTTGCTTCTGTGAAAGCTGCCCCTCTCTGCTCTTGAATTGTGGCGGCAAAAATTATGAGCTGCCTTGGAGTGGTTGAGCCCTGGAGCACCGCCAGGTTCAGGAGCCCAGTCCCCAGTCTGTGCCCAGACAACACAAGCACTGCAACCCTAGCAATAGAAATCCCTATCAGAAACTATCCCTGGCTTCAGCAAGGGCTGAGGATCTCACCTGAAGACCAGAGCAGGACCTTACTCATGTGAGACAGCGTTTGCAAAGCCTTTCCCAAATGCGCTCGATATTTCTGATGTGGGGCGAGTGGTGAAGCTGGTTGGGCTGGTGCTTGCACCTCTGGGATTGCCATTCCTCTTGAATGCACCGAGGCAGGCTGTGCTGCCTCCACCTCTGCTTGACCAATACGTATGTAGTCAACTGTGGCAAAATGCTTTCCTGAAGTGGAGATCCTGCCTGAACCTGTGCTGTGACACCATAGCCATTGCAAGCGATAAATATTATCCAAAGGGCTGGTTTTTCATTTGTCCCTTCCAAGAACTTGGGCCAATGCCAGAATTTATTTTTAAACTTTACATAAGTGACTTAAATATTTGTGATGGCTCATTTTTCTTTCCTTGCTATTTTGGGAACAGTCTTAATTTTGCCCTACATTGTTTCTGTTGGGCTCTTGACGTCGGTTGCCTCTCTCCTCCCCTTCGATAACAAAATGATATAATGTCCTGTGTCGACTGAAGGCTGGTGGGTTCAGCATGAGGTTACTTGTTTCAGGGAAGGAGCAGAATGTATTTACAGGGCTTCTGCTGTGTCTCCCTCCTACTCACCAAGACAGCTGTCTAAAAATCTTTATCTAAAAATCTAAAAGTTTCTGACTGCATAATTTTTCTGTGTCTTACTTTTGGTGTTAACACTGTCTGTCTTATCTTGAAAGGACTACTCCTGAGTGCTGCTCTGGAGAGCTGCATGGTGGGCAGCCAGCTTAACACTTAATACTTACATATAATTACTATTAATCTCTTACTCTTGCAAGCTACCTTATGTCTTGTCCCTAATTCTTTAATGCAGTTGTTCTTATGTTGTCAGCCTTGAAAATGTTGCAAAGACAATAGAGATAAAATGCTGCTTACTTAGGTTCTGTAGGTCTCTTCCTATTGTTTTTCTGGCTACCAGTAATGTTTGGGAGGCACTGCTCCCACCTGTGCCTGAGGCACAGAAACCACCTCAATTCCTTGTTGGCTTCCTCCAACAAAGTCAATGGGATTATTGAGGTACAGCAACACATCTGCTTTCGTGATGATACCTCTTAAAACCTGTTTGTTTCTTTAGTGACTGGTTACCTCAGTCCAGGATTTTGAATTGTGAGCTCTCAGGGTCAGGGGCTGCCTTTGGTACAGACCCTTGTATAAAGAGCATCAATATGCACGGCTATAAACAGCCAAGGAGACAGTCACCATGATGGATGAGAAACTTGTAAGGTTTGAATGTTTAAGGGGTTGTTTTCTTAAAATAGGCAACCCCAAAATAATTCAAGAGAGTATATAAACTGTCTAAATCCTTTGAGAAAGCAAAGTTTAGGCTGGAGATCCCATGAGAGAAAGTTTTTCTCTCCTACGCTTTCCAGTTCTGGCTTGACTGTAGATGCTTTGTAGGGGCGTTTCTGGGAATGTGTGTGCTCTCATCCTCCTAGTTCCAGTCTAGGAAGAAAAGAAAGGTCAGAAATAATTAGTAACTTATTAAGAAAAAGAAAACAAATTCAAAGCTTGAAAAGACTCCTGTAAAGCTTTGTATGGGTGCTTTATTTTTGATAGGGCTTCAGTCTTTGCTATGTGAACAGTGCAGTATTCTGCTGGTGACTGAGAAACAAGAAATAAGTAGGTATGCAGAAGAAACAAAGAGCATCAGTGATGCTTATCTATATATCTGTTTATCTATATATCTATATCTCTCATGTACTTCTAATGTCAATGTGCAAGGGCTATTTAAATTAATTTAGGATATGATGATGTGTTTCTAATTGTCATACTTCTCTCATCTTCCTCTTCAGCTTAAATATTTTTTCCTCCCTAAATTCTCTTTGTGTAGGTTTGGAGAATTTCTTCAGAGATCTGCTGCATTTGAGGTAGAGGGAAATCTAGTCAGACAGATAAATGCTTATGCTTTGCAATGTGTTTTTTAAAGGTCTCGTTACAAAATAGATTGATAACTGGGAATCTTCTTTACAACAAAACGAATGCTGTTTAGCATGTTGGTTTTCCTACTCCTAAGTCTCTTTTCATTCTGCTCAACACATACCTCCAGTGCCAG
The DNA here is from genome assembly GCA_025331215.1 of Actenoides lindsayi. Taxonomy (NCBI): domain Eukaryota; kingdom Metazoa; phylum Chordata; class Aves; order Coraciiformes; family Alcedinidae; genus Actenoides; species Actenoides lindsayi. The sequence goes on from WTSP01008942.1 coordinate 63,876, forward strand.
GTTGGATGATAGGTGTGGGCCGTGAGACAAGCATCGTGCAGCAGTTTTCCTTTGCCAACAGCTCAGCGTTATCCAAAAAGAGCTTGATTAATGATTCCTGGAGACCGTGGCCTATAGGTTAGCTTAGAGTGCCAAGAAGCGCACTGCCAAACTTGCGCTCCACCTCGGAGCTCCTAGGTCTGTGCTGGACCTACAGCTGACTCTAGGCTTTGGCAGAGGAATTGGGCGTACCTCTTGTTGCAAACTGCTTCCTCTCCTCTCATAAAACCTTCTTGTCAGCTGACAACTGTCAAAACTGTGCGCCTGTAGCTCCAGGTTGCAGTGTTTCAGATGAGCCTGCTGATTTTCTTAATGGATATTTATTTGGTAGCAGCGAAGTTAAGGAGAGGTGTGATCAGGCTTTGCTCTGTGTGCCACATGCTGTTCTGAACAGATGGAGTTTTCTTATTGAGCTCTGTCCTTGCCATTTGATCTGTTCTCCACCCTCAGAAAAGTTTTTTGCTTTTGAGGTGTTGCAAGAAGTTATTTTTGTGGGTGCATCCTACTGAATATGGGTATGAAAGACAGGGCTACATCAAACTGTGGGCTGCAAATTATGATCTTACGTCTGCAGTAAACACAGATGATGGAAGTCATGACCCACGAGATTGTTTCACTAGACAGATGGATGAAACTAACTAAAAATATGCAAGTTTATTTCATTCCCTTAGGAAAGGCCTTTGGGTCATGAAGTGTCTATACAAACAAATCTTTATTTTTACTTTACAATTATTACCCCTAATTTACTAATATTTTGACTATTATTTACAACTTTTTGGTATGCATTTTCAGCTTATCCTTCATTTTATACAGGCCATACAGTCTTGAGTAATGAGTTGGAATAAACGAGTCATTTGCATAACTAAGCCTTCTGCTGTTCTTCTGTTCTGTTTGGAGCAACCTTCTTCATAGGAAGGGAGAGGGAATGATGCTGGGTTTTATGTTAATTATATTTCTGGAAACCACACCTAAGCAAAATTTGTTTTTAAAAGAAGGACTGTTTAGAAGGAAGCTTATAGGACATTTTATCTAGGGCAAGGAAAACAGTAAGGCTATATTAGTGTCTAAAAATTCCTAACAAGACATGAACTTTTACTGCACTAGCTGTAAACAAAAGCACACTTAGGAGCAGCCCTTTACCCTTCAGATGTGACAGTCTGTCAGGACCACTCTTACCTTCTTTGCTTGAGTATCACTGCTGGATAATCCAGGGAAGGAGAAGTCACTGAAGGGACTGAGAGATGGCTGCAGTTCTTGCATACAGAGAGATCTCTTTCAAGCCTGAGTTTTATGAATGCATTTGCAAGAGGTACAGGGATGAATATCTATGATTTTTACCAAGCAGTGACTGAGGGACTGTGTTATGAAGCCAAACATCCTAGAAGTGGAAGAAGTAAATGATTCTACTGCAGGGGAAGGTAGCATAACTGAAGACATTTTTGAGTTTGTCTAGAACAAGATGCCAACAGTGGTCATCTGAGAGAAAAAGTAACAGCAGTACTGGTGTAAATGAGGCTGAAGCGCATGATTAGGTGATAAGTCATCTTGTCACACTTCCCATGACTGTAGCTATTCAACTTTGGTTGCCCTTTTGATTAATGGTAAGAAATAAGCATTTTTAGGGCACAATTCACTTGGCCCATTCCACTTGTGTGTTTTTGGATGAGACAAGCCAGACTCCATTGTCTTGGTCTCCACTGGCTCACAGGAAAGCCAAGGGCAACTTGTTGGAGGTAGACATCTGGAATACAGATGTTGACATCTAGCCAGATGAATCGCTCTCGATCCAGTCCAGTGTTGTCTGACAGTATTTGCAAGTTAAGAAGGAGAAATGCTCAGTTTGTGATGATGCACTGATCTTTTTCCAATATTCTATTTATTAAGCGAATCAGATTGAATTTTAGCTGAAGGACTGGAATAGAGAAGTGGTACAGTCAAAAGCCCCTTTCCACCCTCAACCCCCTGTGGTCAAATAATAAGAAAAAAAAATCAGGATTTTCAGCTGTAAATCTGAACTCAGCATGGGACATACAAGGTTTAGTTGAGTGAAAAGAAAGGAAAGCGAGCAGAGAACAACTGCTGTCCTGTGTAACTGTCTTTGTCTCTCTGCTGGTCATGGGGTAAAAGATATAGGAGTCTTATATACATCCAGTTATTACTAATTTTTGTTGGCTTCACTGAAGTGTGATGTGATGGCTATCCATAGTTGGGAAAGTTGTCCTGTATCCTACCTTGCTTTTAAAACAGGCACCAATGCATGTGGGAACTCCTCGTAGCCTTTCTACTGGTAGTTGTAGTAGTAGCTGGATCAGAGCCCCAGTGAACAACTCAACAGCTGTGAAAGATGTTAGCTAAATGGTTTTAAATAGTTTATATTACTCTCACTGAAGAGCTTAGTGGTAGCATTGTTATGCTCTACTTCTTTTTCATGCCTGAAACGCCTGTAAAGTTACCGTGTGTTTGAAGCCAGTCATATTTTACACCTCATCTTTTGAAAATTGAGTGGGCATAAGGGTAAAATCTGCTTTGTTGGAAATGAGATGTATGTGAATTCAATAGTACAGCTCTCACAATTTTTGCCATCACTTAGGATTTTGGAGAACAGATTGTGGAGTGCAGAAGGCAGATGGTATGGCATGGGAATGTTAATGCAAGGAGCTAGCTAAGGTTCATGTTTGGACTCTGCCAAGATCAAGTGCCATCGATTTTTTTCTTTTTCTTCTTCACAACGTCTGCAGCTGTATTAAACACTTCTGCAAACAAACCTCTAGGAGTGTGGGCACAGTAAGTTCAAGCATTACTTCTGCTCCAAGCATTCAGAGATGCTGCCAGCTCAGGATGGAGAAGAATAAATTTCTTTTATTCTTCTGTGAAAACTCTTTTCCTATCCAGATAGGAAGAAGGAATAAAACCTTTTGTAGATTTTTTTTTTAATTTAATTTATTTTATTTTTAATTTTTATTTATTTTTTTTTTTCCCCTGTGTATAATGTAAGGCTTAACCAAAACGTGAAAACATGCACAAGGTGTTTGGGATTTTCGTAACTGACACATAATGTGGCTTTGAGAGCTAATGAATAGGTTTATTCTTCTGTCTCCATTTCTGGAGATACGGCTGATCACACAGCAAGTTGCATTAGGCTTTCTTGGCCTCTCAAGAAATAAGGTGTTGATGAAATGTCTGCTCTCATGTCCCAGTGTTAAACGCTTGAGTTGAGATTTTGTGTCAAGATTTTCCTGACTCACTTGCTTTATAGGATTTACTAGTAAGATCTTTCAGATCTCTGTCTCCAGGCACGGGGAAATAGGGGAGGCAGCTAAAACACTTGAATGAGCATTATTAAGTAAAGCCATAAGAAAATTCTTCTCTTCTCCCTCCTTGTTTTGAATTTTTTTAATAAAGTTTTGGTTGGATCTGGTTGTGTTAGGTTCCTTTTACTGCCTGATAGTCAACTAGATTCAGTAAATCGTAAAACCCACTTAATCCATCCCTCAACACTTGACAATGTAAGTTTAGGTCTGCTGTTAGATTTGAACAGAGAGAGCAGCATTGCTCCTCCAGCAGACTGAACCCTCCCTAGTTTCAGAGGGAGGTCCCTGGAGTGGGAGAAACAGTGATAATACCATTCTTCATTATGGTGGGAAATGACTGCCTGTGCAAAACCATGCAGTAGGGGCTTGGAGGCTCTCTTGCTATGTAGGTTAAAATAAATAACTAAATAATTTCATGAAAAATATTAGTTCCCTTTAGAAAGTTTAGCGGTCTGCTAGTTCTTGATTTTCGTTCATGAAAATCTTGAATTTTCCATAGAAAGTAAACTTTTTTTTTTTTTCAAAAAATCCACTGGTTTTTCCCCAGCAAGTTTTTACTTATCTTCTTGTTGAATCATCGTCACCTTCTTTGGTGAGCTGAAATGAGTATCTATTGAAACAGTAAGACTGAAGCAATATTAGTAGTACATGTGAAAGCAAAATAACATGTGCAGCTTGTCTCTTCAAAGCTGCTGTGTTGAAATTGATCCAGTGTGTGCTGAAGTCAGTGGACAGAGTTGTGCTTATCTGAGAGGGCTTTCGCCGAGTAGCGGGACAGAGTGGTGGCACTTGGTGGTGGGGACATGGTGGTGGTGTGGACAGTAATGAGAAATTGTTGTCTTTCTATGGCACACAAACCTTTTGCTAAGAAATTGCATTTTTGCTGCAGCAGATGAACTTCAGTCTCTTTCTAAAGTTCTGTTGCTCCAGGATGAAGGGCTGTGTTGCCCTTGCCGAAGAAAGAGGAAGGAAGAGAGCTGGAGGAGAGGCCTGGAAAGGGCTTATTCTTGCTGTCAGCGGGCAAGCAAAATAATAAATAAGTGACTTCTGGTGTAGACAAGTATGTTCCTACAACTATGGCTACCATCCCATGCACCCTGATCCTGGATTTTAAGTTGTCTGTAGTATAAGGAGGGACTAATCTGCTGCCTTAGTGGTTACCAATCTGCTAGTGATAAGCACCATCTCTGTGGACCCACGCACTTGCTTCACTGCACAGCTTTTGCACTGTCAAGCTCCTCTGCCTTTCTCAGGAGAGAACATCACCTACCCGTGGGGCCCCTGGCAGAAAGGGTCACACAGTGCCCATGGGTCATGGACCTGGCATTTCCATCACTGAGTAGCTGATGTGAAAATGACTCCTGGAAAGGTTTGCTTGATTTTGGCCGACTTCAATCTGTCCTGTTTGCTTAACTTCCTAAATGCATCGTAAGGAAGTTGTTAAAACACAACTCTCTGTTTCTTTCCTTCCCAACAGTGTTCATCTTAAAAGCTTTAGAAGTGCAGAGAGGCACTTGTTCTGTGCCAGCTTCTTTCTAGGCCAGGCTGCCACGATAAAAATAAATACCTTTCTGCCGTTCAACCACTGCTTTTGGTAGAAAATTATGGCACTTTACATTTAAATTTCTGTAACCCTTTGGCTTCTATAATGAAACTGAGAAATTTCTCCACGTCTTTGGCTACTGCTTTTGCTGAGTTAGTGTCGTGTTTCCTGCCTTAAATGAACAGCGAGGACAACTTCAAAGGAAACAAGTGGACAGGGGAGGAACGTGTCAGCAGTCAAGAAAAGTCAAGCCCTTTTCCTGCCAGCACAAGGACATTTTAATCTGCAGGGATTAGGTAGTGGTGAGTGAGGATGAAGTGGAGCTGGTAAGGGAACGTGCCCATCGCTCCCAGTAGCGGCTTGTGTTTAAGCAGAGCGTACTCTATTTCTATGGCCACCACAAATCTCATTTGCCACCTTGTGAATGGAAAAGTTAATCTCAGTAAGGCGGTTTATTTTTAGTTAGTCTACACAAAAGTCAAATGAAGGACAGGCAGAGCTGGCCTCGTGGTATCTTGGATTAAGCAGTCTAAATTTGCGTGTAACGCAAAAACTTTCAGAGTTGGTTTTCACTGTTTCCTTTCTATAGTGAACACTGCTTCTTTTTAATGTAAGAGCAATTCCTTTTCCTTTCTTAGCACTGAGACAATCTTTTGAGCTTTTCCTTTTAGAGATCTCTGCTTCATTTTAACTCATAAGTATGATTAAGGTGTAGGATCTTGATCCCTGGCTGCATTGCAAAGAGGAGATTAATTTCTTGAGGAACCCTCACTTGTTCTTCTTGCGATGCTGTTCTTGTACCAGACTTCAAGGGAGAGTTAGTTCAGGTCATAGCAATTATTTCCTCTACATCTGGAAAAAGTGTTCATAGTAAACTGGTGCAATGAACTTCAGATCAGCACCTCAGTGTTAGTAAACTCAAAACTTTCTGAATTACATGTAATCACTTGACTAAACCTCAACTTGGAACAACTGGATGACTCCATCCCTTCTGATGAGTTTATCCTCACTGCATCCCTGCTGATATCAGTGAGGACTTGTGGTCTCTGCAGGTGAGGGAAAGTGGGACTCAGGGGTCTTTCTTCTTTTCCTGTTTGCTGTGTAGCCAGCTGCTGTAGCATGTAAGACAGGGGTGTACTAGCTGAGAGTGATGAAAGCAATGGCAGGCCCAGGCAGATACTAGCAGCTTCTGACAAAGCAGGGAGCTAGCAGGCAGCTCCTGGTTCATGCCTGTAGGGCCTTCCCACCTGCTGCCTGTGCAGATGGTTCTTCATAGAGTCATGGAATGGTTTGGGTTGGCAGGGACTTAAAGATCATCTAGTTCCAACCCTCCTGCCGTGGTCAGGGACACCTCCCACTAGACCAGCTTTCTCAAAGCCCCATCCAGCCTGGCCTTGAACACTTCCAGGGAGGGAGCATCCACAACTTCTCTGGGAAACCTGTGCCAGTGCGTCACCACCCTTACAGTGAAGAATTTTTTCCTAATAATCAAGCTAAATCTACCTTCTTTCAGTTTGAAACCATTACCCCTCATCCTTTCGCTACACTCCTTGATAAGGAGATAAGCCTCTAGGCCCACTTTAAGTACTGGAAGGCTGCTATAAGGTCTTCCTGGAGCCTTCTCTTCTTTAGGCAGAACAACCCCAACTCTCTCAGCTTGTCCTCCTTGGCCTCCTCTGGACCCACTTCAACAGGTCCACGTCCTTCTTGTGTTGAGGGCCCGACAGCTGAACACAGTGCTCCAGGTGGAGTCTCCTGAGAGCGGAGCAGAGAGGGGTGAAAGAGCAGAGCAGCGGTGGAAAAGAACAGCCAGCATAAAAATGCTTTAAAATATGCTTTAAAAATAAAAACTACCTTTTCAAAACTATATCTATTAACCTGTACTAC
>WTSP01008942.1:70755-85776 GCA_025331215.1 Actenoides lindsayi
GCCCCCCCCCCCCCCCCCCCCCCAAACCCAAACTCTAAGTAAAACTTTGTAGTGTAAGCAAATGGCTGATGTTTCTCTGATGGTAAAATTTTGTGGCCCTCATCTGCTCTGTAAACCAGGCATAGCAAATAATACTGCTGCAGAAAGCTGCCTTGGGGCTGATGATCATGACTCGTGTGACAGCGTCACAGTTCATGGTCAGGACAGCCCACCAGAGCTATAACAGACGCTCTCTGTTAACCCCCCTCCCTCGACAAAGAGGAAGAGAAAGGGAATAAGGGAGAGAGACTGAGCCATTAGAAAAGGAAACTAGAACAGCTTCAAGGAAAATGAAATTAATAATAATAAAAATGGAATATATACAAAACCAGTACTAAACCCAACCCCCCTGATGGCAACTACAACTGGATCGAAGGCAGAATGGACAGAGCCCTCCTTGGATGCTGGCCATTGAAGCAACTGGGAGAGCCGAGTCAAGCTCGACCCTTGTGATCCCTCAGCTCTATACCGAATATGATGTATGTGGGATGGAATCCCTCGTTGGTCAGTTTGGGGTCACCTGTCCTGTCTGCTTGTCCCTGCAGGTGCAGCCTTTCACTTTCTGCCCTCCGCACCCCACGCCACCCCGTAGTACACAGGATCTAGCAGGAACCTTGGTCTGCACACCAGTCCTTGGTAGTAACTCTCGACATGGGGTGTTCCCACTGCTAGAAGCAGGCACAGCCTGGGAAAACAGGCTGCTAACTTCAGAAGGTGCAGTTAGAACAACTTACTTGAAGAGCTTGGGTGAAGCACTTGGGTGCTGTTGCTGTGACTGGCTCACTAACGTGTGAGCTCTGCTCTTTGCTACTTTTGCACATAACATTGCTGAGGGGAGTGTAGCTGCACGTGCAAGTAAAGCAAGGAAACCTCCTCCCGTGGCTTCCACCCAAGTTGTTCGTGGTTTTCTGTGAAGATTTATAGCTGTGTAATAAACATTCCTCCGGATCAGCACGATGATATTTTAGGTATCAGAGTTGCATCAATCAGCTTATGGAGGAAACCTTGACAGAGCAGGAAGCTGAGAGATAAACTTGCAACCTCAGGACTTGCAGTTGCACAGCTTCATGTTCAGTGGTACCCATGGCAGCTTGTAAAAAGCAAAATTGTCCCTGAAGGTTTCTGATGGCAGAACTGCCATTTCCCTGGCCCCTGAGGGGAAGAAATCAGACCGCTTTCATATTTGCTCATCAAGCAATGTGGTGGGTTGCATTGCCCATACCCAGCTAATTCTACCTACCAGTATCACTGAGGGTATGAAAAGGATGTTAGAGAAGCCTGCAAGATGTTCAGATATACTGTATAAGACTGTATTTTGATTCTTTTGACGTAGGATTCCAGTTTGGGGATCCCTGTACGTGTTAGATGCTGCTCTCCTTGCCCCAGGTTTCATATTCCTCTGCTTTGTATTGCAAGTCTGTCTGTGCTGCTTTCTGCCAGCCCTCCTTACTTCCCTTTCTCTCCATGAGACCCAGAGCATGTCTGGTCTTTAATGTTTTTATGGCATTGCTGCTTTTCCACAGTATGTGGCTGCTGTGGTCTGGTCTGTCACCAGTCCTCCTAGGCAGCAGCTTACAAAATACCTTATTTAAGGACTGGATGAACTCACTCTCTCTCCTGTCATTTCCGTGACGCTTATTAACTGGTTTATGCCAGCATGTGTAGTATTGCAGGAAAAAACTTTTTGTCCCGTTATCTAGGAGCACAGTTCTGATAGTATTATCTAACGAGGACATCAGTGTCATGAGAAGCACTTCTCCTTACGTCTAAGCTTTGCTTTACATGGCTTTCTTGAAACTGTGGACTGCTGTTGCGCAATAAAATATATGTATATATACATACACACACACACAAAGCTGTGTGAAATCTTCTACTCTCACAGATTTATCTAGCAGGACAACTCCGGAGAGTTTACAAATTATTTTAGCACCTTTCTTAGAGATGAGCACAATACTGTCTTCTGGTATTTCTAAGTACTACCCTCATCCGTTTACCTTTTTTTATATTTTTTTCTTCAGTTAAATTTTATGCTTTTGACACAGGGACTTTCATTCTAGTTTGTGTTAGGGCAGCATCATTGTCTTCTCCTGTAAATGAGATTCTGTATCCTATCGCGATGCCCAGTTTCTGTGTTGTCCAGAAAAAGAATTAAGTATTTTTATTTCTTTTTTTTTTTTTTTTTCATATTTAGAAACAGCTAAATGTCTGCTCTTTTTTCAATCTTCATTTTTTCTAGGAGAATTTCTAAGAACTTAGGGTACCGAATGAAAAAAAAATAATGAGATGAAAGATCAGAAGGCAGATCCATGTCCTTGTGTTCCACTGCTCCTCTAATCCATTGCCTTTCAATCATAGTAATTACAGTGTGCCATATTCCCATGTAATACTAGCAGAGAGAATTTTTAGTCAGTGCTCCGGACAAAGGTGAAAACTATCTCAAAATTACCTATTTGTATTAATACATTTGAAGAAAAATGCTACTCATGAAAAAAAAGAAGCCATCCATCACATTTGGATAGGCAGGGGTAAAATTTTGCCTAATGGTCGAATCCTGCCCACTGTCTGTGTATCTCCTGAGGCCCTCGAGGCAGAGAATGCATTTGTTTTCTCTATTCTGCATTTTCATCAGAGTTCACTTTGTCAGGGTCAAAAGTATTCCAGGGATTTAATGACTCAGTGTGTTTTCCTGAGGGTCCCATGGGCATGCTGCGCAGAGTTATATGCCACCATACTCCCAACACAGCATAAACAGTATGACCTGGGACATGAAATGACTGTGAGCCCTGCCCAGGTACCTCTTCAGCTGCTCTTTTGCTGACAGAACTTTTTCAATGACAGCAAAAAAAATCCCTTGTTTTTGAAGTCAGTGCAGATCATTCCTTTTATGAGGCAGGTGTCTGCTTTTAGTTTCCAGCTGCAGACACGGGTTCTTCTTATGCTTAATGTTGGCTTTAGACCTACAGATGTCAAACTGGGGATGCATTCTAGACATACTGAAAAGAGGGAGTTTCCTGTGTTGGGAGATAAGGGGACGCATAAAGATGTTCTAGTTCCGTAGCAGTAGCACAGCTATAGCTTCAGCCTCTTGTCATTTAGAAACATATGATGGACAAAGAATCCATCCTAAGGAAACCATGTTAATTGTTCCGCTTGATTAAGAAAGGTTTCAGCCATGCTTTCCTGTATGTGGGTTGAAAGAAAGGTTCGACTGGGACGAATTTCTGAAAGGGGAAGATGCAGAGGAGATCTGAATGCTGAGATGTCTGAGAGGAGCAGTGAGCTGAGCGCTTAAAAGCTGAGGGGGCTGCTCAGTCAGGTCAGAGAAGTGCTGATGGGAGCTGTTCACAGGAGTTGGTGTAAGTGCAGGCAGTGTGGTGTTCCTCGGTGTGGATCAGCCTGCATCTGCTCAGCAGAGCAGACCCACTCCCAGGTGCCAGTGACATGTCTTGGTCCTTCCCCCCCCCACCCCCCCCGAGGATTTTTCTGGGAACCTGGACTTTGCTTATTGAGAAAGTCAAGTTCCAAGAAAACTTCAGGAAAGCATTCAGCCTGCTGCTTCCCCTTAGAGACTCAGGCTACAATGGAAGAGTAAAACTGAACACATGTGGGGAATGCTGCATGAAAATCAGTGGATGAGGTTGTGTTTCTGCTGTGGACTTATTCCAGGGTTGGTTTCTGTGGGTGGTTTTCAACGTGATCGGGTCAAATTCAAGTGAGTCCATCGACACCATGCTGTAATTTTTGTATGTGCTAGAGGTACCAGTATTTTTCACATCTATAATTCTGTAGTTGTCTGTAAATGGAACAGTTCTTGTCTTCCTGCTGGAGTCCTCACTGTATACATGTGCAGGTATTATGTTGAAGACTCCAGAGAACTCCCTTTTTCTAGCAAATACTCTTGGTCCTTTATTTTCTTTTCTGTGTTCCTAAAAAGCCCTTTACTTTCTTTCCTGGGCTGTTGAGTGGGCTCTCTGAGGAGCTCTCCCATCCGTTGCGTTGTTTTTCGGGCATAGAATTTTTAGAAGGCTTCAGAGAAATGTGGCAGTGCTGTTTGCTCCATGTTAGTATAGTTTCAAACGGAAACAGCACAGATGAGGTCTGAAATAATTTCTGAAAGTGGTGCTCTGTACTTGTGCTGAAAATGCCTATTTATCAAGGAAATTAATTTTGTCTTTTGGGGAATGTGAGCTGTAGGACATGTGGAACTCCTGGGTGGGTGGGTTGGTTGGTTACCAAATAAGAAAAACGCTGAAAATAAAAGCTCTCCAGAACATACTAAGTAACTCCTGCTTCTATCTCAAAATATGGTGGGGGGAAAAAAGACCTTCTGGATGAAATACCCAAACTTGAATTCGTTGTTGCTTCCTCTAACCCAAAGCAGCTGCTCTTGCTTTTCATAAATCATTCATTACATTGGGCCACAGTGGATGTTTACTGTAGTTTTGCAAGTCCTGAGTCAGTATATTCATACCCAATACCCAGGTTGTTGTATGGGTTTATTTTTACTGGAGTTTCCAGTGCTTTCCTTGATTGATGTGATCCACAGCCCTAAAAGTTAATCCTTCTGTGGCAGAGACCATGAAGCTAAGGGTTATTGGGAAGGTTGTATGCTCTCTTAGATATAAAAACAACTTACCAAATAGTGTGGGAAACCTTGTAAGAATTACATGAAATTAGGTCTGAACCAAAACTTTCCCTAGCGTAGGTGTCTGGGGCAGGACTACTTTCTCTTGGTTCCAGAGACAGATCCATATAATGCATTCTTGACTGGCAAAGTCTTAGCCAGTTCTTCAGCTAGAAGACTGTAGTAGCCAGTTTCTAGAATAGAAATGTGGATTCAATGAGAGCTTCAGTAGGCACAGCAGAGCAAACTGGTTCATGCTATGGAAAAGCACCTGTGCTTTTCATATCTAACAGGTTCTCAACATTTAATTCAAGTGTCTTTTTGTCAGGTTGCTGCCTGGTATGCTGCAGCAGGTGGGTCTGCCTGAACTATCCATAGTTCCCTCTACCCACCTCATTCTCTTGAGTGGTACCTAACAATATAAATTATATTATTTCTCTGAAGTGGCTATTGCCCCATTGTTATCAAAATTAGATTTCATGTGCCCTGTCTATCTTTTCCATTTTCTGTATGCTTCTGAATTTCATCATGGTCTCTTCTAGTTTTGGCTAAACTTAATAATTTGTCATCACTTGCCACTTCAGTGCTTGCTTAGTTTTCCCAATCATTTAAAATTGCATTAAACAGTGGTCCTCGCTCTTTGAATGCCAGACTGCACTCTTAACCTCTTGCTGTGTCTCTCCTAGTAATGGTTTAATGTGATTTAAAATTCTGACATGAGTGTTCTGGGGAAGGAAAATGCTCATGCAAAAGACAATGCCCAGAGCGTGGACCTGAGGTTCAAAGAAATTAAAGCTTTCATAAACAGTATCACATCACTAGGAATTTGCCCTCATTAACCTTCCCCTTGGAAAAAAAACCCCAACAAAACAACAACAAAACAAACACCACAACCAAAATTAAGCCAATAAAAAGGCAAGAGGTGCAGGTAAAGGCTTAAGTTTTAAGATGGTGGGGGTTTGTTTGTTGGTGTTTTGTTTTGGTTTTGTTGGTTGTTTTTTTTTTTGTTTAGCTTCGTTTTTTGTTTTGTGTTTTTGTTTGTTTGTTTTTGTGTTGTGGGGTTTTTGGTGGGGTTGGGTTTTTTTTGGTGGGGTTTTGGTTGTTTTTTTGTTTTGGTGTTTACAAAGTTTCTTAAAAGAAAACGGTGAAATAATGATCTTTTTCCTTCTCTCAAACATATTCCGTGCTTTAGAAATGACATTGGAAGCACTGAAACGTTGTCATTGAGTATCTAAAGATACGTAGTGCCTGCTTGTCTCCGTGCTTTGGGTGAATTCGGGTCTAATCTGGTTCTTTAACTGGTCTCCATCAGCGTAGAAGTAGACCCCAGAGCATTCAGCGGCCCCTCCACGGGCCCCCCGTGAGATACAGTAACACTGCAAGCGTTCCCTCTTTGACAAATGCAAAACTAAAGACGGCCGAGTAGTTACGAGCTACAGCGAAGAAATCCTGGTGTTTGATCTCCAAGTCACCCATCCCTCCTGTTTGAACTGAAGGCATTGCTCTCTTAGCTGCTACCACTGGCGGTTACCATCTCCTTTGTGAAAGGGCCAGCAGCTAGCCAGTGTACGACAAGCGCTCCTGACCGCCTAGTTTGTTGTTTGACTAATCCAGAGAGTTGAAAAAACTCAGGCCCTTGCACCGCCACCAAACCCACCCAACTCGGCGTGTCCTAGAGAACTTTGTTTGGAGCTGTCGTTGCCCTAAGAGGAAACATTGCCTGTTTGAAGTCTTGGGCTGGGAGTTCAGAAATGTGAGCTGAATCCTCCGCTGTAAAGCAGTAATCTGGTGTGAAGCTGGGAAGGAGCTTATACATTTTCTTTCGGTTTCTGATCTTTGCCTCGCCCTCCTCCCTTGCCCTTGAGTCCTCAGGCCTGTTTGCTTCACAGGCTTCTTGCCCTTTGAGGACGCGCTGTAACTTGCTTGCAGTTTCTATGGTGATCGTTTGGTTTATGTGTTTGTGTATTACTGGAACGCCGATCCTTTGAATCCAGCTCAAAATTCATTGTGGTTCTGCCAGGCAAATTAATTTGTGTTTTGGCTTGGGTTTTTGGTTTGTGTGTTTTTGTGGGGTTTTCTTGATCGGTTGGGTTTTTGATTGTTTTTTTTTGTGTGTTTGTTTGGTTTTGATTGGGGTTTTTTTTGTGGATTTTGGTGGTTGGTTTTTTTTTTTTCCTTGCTCTCTTTTTTTCCCCCCTCCCTTTGTGTGTTTTGGCAAAGGCAGACGTTGCCAAATCTCACTGCCGTACACCACGGTGGGGAGAGCTTGTGTGAAAGCGGGCAGATTGGCTACTTACAACTTCCAACAGTGTGGTAAGAGATGGAGCACTCCAGGGTCAGGGGCCGAGGCAATAGATCACGGAGATGCTTTTAAGTTGGAGGCATTGATTATTTGCTTTAAAATACTTCTCATCTTCCACACATTTTGTGTGTGCGTGTATCTGCCAGCTGGACTCCCAACAGTCCCTTTCTATAAATACATCTTTCACAATGCTTTGTCGTGGTCTCTATTTGGGACCGTCCGTTAGGCTGTTCCACTCAGATCTGGTTTAGTGCTTTGTACTGCCACAGCTTAAACGTTGTATGCCCTGTTGCAAATAATCTATTCGTGTTTTTTCAGCAAAAGCAGAATAAGCTGCTGTTTGGTCTGTTGATAGCAAGGAATTGCACTGATGGCCTCAAGATAGGGCACCTCAAGCTGTGACTTTGCTACATCTCCTAAGGAAAACAATGCATAGCAAGCTGGGAAACCTTGAAGACTGAAAAGCTGTAGCAAAGTAGGTGTGGGACTTTGGGGTTTGGCCTTCCTCTGACTTACGGATGAGCTAGTTGCCCAGTATGATAGTGCCCTGCTGTTGTAGGTGCTTTCATTCCAAACGGACCAAAAAAACTTCAGGCTTAGATGATCCCTTCTGACTTCAGGCAGTGAACTGTTGTAAAGTGAGGGACTCATTGCTGCAGTCTGGCTGTGTTGCTAAGGGAGGGAGGCAGATACCTCCAGGAGGCAGGTGATTTTGGGGTGTTGGTGACCAGAGAGTGTGTGAAAGAAATAAAAAAACCACCAAATCATCCAGCCATGAGTTTCAGCTGAAGCTGTTGACCTTGGGATGTGTCAAGCCTACTTTCCTACTTTTCAGGAAATACTAGTATCACAGATGTTGGTAGAGGAAATATTTGATTGGCTCTTCCTTGTCTTCAGCAGCTGGCACCAGCTTAGCCCCAGAGAACAGCCAAGGGAGGCAGAGATGAGGTTTTGGTTAAAAGATGAGCCTGGGAGGCATGTGTATGTCAGCTTTTTCTCCGAATGACTCTCAGTAACGTGAGGGATGCATTCTGGGAAAATCAGAGTTCCTCACTGAGTATGGCAGAAGGCAGCTGGTTGGAGTAGAGTTCCTTGTGGATGCCAAAAACTTACCTGGGTTCAAAAAGTGAGCGTGTGAATACATGGCATACTACTTCAAAGATAAACGTATAGCCCTGGTCTCGGGGAGCCTTTATGTATTGCTGGAAGCTGGGACGGTGTGTTGAGGGGTATCACTGTGTGCTTGGCCTTTGGGTATTCTGCCCTCGTGGGATTTGCCATTGGCCTTGGTTGGGAATAGGACAGGCTGAGACAGGCACATTGCAGGCAGAGTAACCTGCAAACAGGTAGGCTCTGGCATCAGGAGGGGCAGGGGCTGGGCTGGGAGGGGACAGAGAGACTGAGTCTGTGCTTTAACCTGAGGAATGAGTGTAAGGGTTTTGTTCAGCCTGGAGAAGTAATTGTCAGTGGGATGTGACACTCTAAGGCGAACGAGTTAAAGCCAGAGGGCTGCTCGAAAGGACAACTCTTACTGTAGTTCTCTCCCAATTTTCTACAAAGCAGCTGGTGACAAACCATATGCAGCCTTGCTTTGCAGGTGTGTATTTGTTTCCAGAGACCATGAGGGAGGAGGGAAATGTTCTAAATTGATCATATTGTTATTAAACAATCCTACTTTTTTTATAACTGTTTGCTTTTAAGAAACCTTTTTTTTTTTTTTTTTGCACTGCTTCCTGTTTCTGTAATCAGCTGGAAGTGCTCTTATTCACCCAGCAGGAAGCAAATATTTCATTAGGTTGCAAGTGACGTGGAAGTGAAGCCGGCTTGAAAACCCTTCTTCCTCTACTACTTCTTGTATAACGTTTTCCTTCTTTTCCAAGTTATTGTTGCAGAGGCCCAGGATGAATATCTTGGCAATTGTCGAAAGAATGAAAAAAAAAAAAACAACTCAGCTCTTCTCTGATTTTTATTTTTAGTTTTAAAAATAGTGGCTGCGTTTGTGTCAGGTCAACAGGTTGCTTGACAAGCCAAACATTCTTTTTCTGTTGCGGGATCTAAAAAGCAGTCCTCTGATTTAATAAAAGGGGGAAAGAAAGGTTCCCAAAGAGAGCTTGAAGCAACTTTGGAAGCCTTCTGTGGTTTAGTATGTAGCATTTTAAAAATAATGTGAAAACCTGAACTCTAGGGGGAATGACTGGGCTGGGGAAGATCGTGTGATTTCAGATGATCTCATTAAGCCCTGGCAGATGAGTTGTGTGATGGGTCAGGCTGCTGAGAAGTGCTCTAGAAAATCTGATTTTATATGGGGTGGGAAAGAGCAGCTACGGCTGATGGCTGTGTTCATCTGATTCTCAGAAGGGAAGAAATACAATGACAGTTGGCAGTGCTTCAACATCTGAGAGTGTTTGGTCCCCTCTTGGATTGCACTAAAATTATTAATTTTCTTCTTTCCTGATACACACAGAATCACTGATGACAATATCTTAGGGATTCAGAATGCTTTGTTTTCATCTGTGGAGCTTCAAGATCATCTGTGATAGAGGGGAGGAAGATCATAGAATCATAGAATTGTCAGGGTTGGAAGGGCCACCTTCCACTAGATTGGGTTACTCAGAGCCCCATTTAGCCTGGTCTTAAAAACTTCCAAGGATGGGGCTTCCACCACCTCTCTGGGCAACCTCTTCCAGTGTCTCATCACCCTCATGGTGAAGAAATTCTTCCTAATGTCTAATCTGAATCGACCTATCTCTAGTTCCTATCTAGACCTATCCCTCCAGTCCTATCACTGCCCGACAGCCTAACAAGTCCCTCCCCAGCTTTCTTGTAGCCCACTTCAGATACTGGAAGGCCACAATAAGGTGTCCCCAGAGCCTTCTCTTCTCCAGACTGAACAATCCCAACTCTCTGTCTGTCCTGATAGGAATGGTGCTCCAGCCCTCTGATCATCCTGGTGGCCCTTCTCTGGACACGTTCCAGCACGTCCATATCCCTCCTGTAATAGGGACTCCAGAACTGGACGCAGTGCTCCAGGTGAGGCCTCATGAGAGTGGAGTAGAGGGGGAGAATCACTTCCCTCTACCTGCTGGCCACGCTTCTCTTGATGCAGCCCAGGATATGATTGTCTTTCTGGGCTGCAAGAGCAGACTGATGGCTCATGTTGAGCTTCTCATCCACTAGCACTCCCACGTCCTTTTCTTCCCAGCTGCTCTCAAGCCAGTCACTGCCCAGCCTATACTGGCGCTTGGGATTGCTCCGACCCAGATGGAGGACCTTGCATTTGGCCCTGTTGAACTTCCTGAGGTTGGCTTGGCCCCACCTCTCCATCCTGTCCAGGTCCCTCTGGATGGATCCCTTCCCTCCAGCGTGTCAGCTGCCCCACACAGCTTGGGGTCATCGGCAAACTTGCTGAGGGTGCACTTAATGCCCCTGTCCATGTCGCTGATGATGTTAAACAAGACTGGTCCCAGTACTGATCCTTGAGGGACTCCACTTGTCACTGGTCTCCACTTGGATATGGACCCACTGACAGCCACTCTTTGGGTGTGGCTGTCAAGCCAGTTCCTTATCCACCAAATTGTCCATCCATCCAACTCATATTTTACCAGCTTGGAGACCAGGATGTTTTGTGCAAGTGTCAAAGGCTTTGCTCAGGTCCAGGTAAATGACATCAGTTGCTCCTCCCTTGTCTATTATTGTTGTGACCTTCTCATAGAAGGCCACCAGGTTTGTCGGGCATGATTTGCCCTTGGTGAAGCTGTGTTGATTGTACCCAGTCACCTCTTTGTCATTTTTCTTCTTTTCTTGGAATCAATGAGTGGTGGCTTGCTTCTAAATTAAATTTAGGAAGGGATGAGGAAGATGTTAAACTACAGGTAGCAGAGATGTTTACAGGTGTTTATAATTTTGGGTGGCAAAATACTTGTTTGATAGAGGTTATATGTCATTCAGCCTAAGAACTCTTCCTGTGTATTCAATACCAGCTTTAAGCTTAAATTGTGTGTTGCACAAGCTCTCTCAAACTTAAAATTTATCAAAGAGGTTCCTAGTATTTATATTTCTTATATGTACTTGCCTTACTGCTCACTGTGTATTATTTCTCTTAAGACAGATGTAGCTTTTGGTACTGGCTAGTGCCTGAAGAACACTCAACAAATGCACCTGAATCATGGAATAAGGCTCCTAGATCCACACACATACTGTGACCAGTTCCCAGCTGCTTCTAAGATCAGCATGTGTATCATCCCCCCACTTGACCTGATTCCCCTTAGAAAGAAAGCTGTGGAGAGGGCTATCTTGCACTGTCATCAACTGAGGGGAACGGAACTGTGAAGTACACCACCCTTGACATACAAGAATAGGAATAATACATGTCGACAGTGAAGCTGAAAAAACCTAACTGAAAAAAAAGCCTCCTCATTTTCATCAGTGGTTTTTGATTTTTTTTTTCTCTTTATGATCAATTGAAAATGAGGTGATATTATTTGATGCTTAAAAAACAAATGCAACAGCTTGCTTCAGTTTGAAGTGTGAAATCTAAACTAAGCTTTGGATTCAGGGTTACTGGTTTCAGGAGTAGGTGAGAGTGGACTGAATGAAGACATTTTTCTGGATCAGGGTCTCAATGCTTTTAATCTTCTGTTGCCATGTTCCCTCATCCTGAGCCTTTCTGAACAGCTTTGAATTACTCTCCGTACCAAAAACTCTGAAGAACCTCTTTGGCAAACAGGCTGTCAGGTATAGAGGAGAGGCAAGCACAAACCTACCTGTGCTGATGCATCCAAAGGGGAATGCTGGCTTTGTACACGAAAAAATAAAAGAAAAAAAGGGCAAGACAAAGAAAGAAGAAGAGAAAGAGAGGAAAAAGGGAGGGAGGGAAAATCATCTGCTCTGTTTTCAGTGGTTTAGAAATTAGCTTTACAACAGCAAAAAAAGGGAAGATAATGCCTTCCAATATTCTCATTACTGGTGCTGCAGGCTGTACTGTTATACAGTAAAGAATATTCAAACCCCAAAAGTGAGAAGAAAAAGACATCATACTTAAACATTTCAAGTGTTTGTGGAGTACTCAGGAGCCCCATGTGGCAGATGAGGAATAACAAAGCAAAATTTCCAAATTGAAAGCAATTTGCTTTAAGAACATATCCTGAGCACCAGCTGCAGAACATGCCCACATACCTTGCTTGTGTATGCAATTTCAGAGAAATGTTGACAGGGAAAAGTAACCATCTGCCAGAAAAAGTGACTGTGAAGTGGTTGACAACCTCAGCTGTAGCCATTTCCCATTTACTCTAGCATTATAAACATATCAAAAGATTTCAACTATTTCCTGTATTTCATGGTATGGCCTCCCACACCCGAACTACTTTACATCATCCTGCTAGAATGTCCTATGGGGAATATTCCCTAGTCAACAAGGAGCAGTTTTATTTAAGCACAACTGCACAGGGCATTTTAAGGAAGTATCTCTCTGCATTCGTTTTGCATTCAGATGCTCTCTAAAGCTGCTGTGCTTAATTTCTTCCTCATTTATAGTCTGATTTTCAAATATACAGAAACACCTGCTGCTCTTGTTGTAAGTAGTTTGGCTAGCCTAAAATCTCTGATAATCATCTAATTAATATACCACTGTTTCTGTGCTGTTGCTTTTGCATCTCTCCCATTACTTTGGTATGTAGGGTTAAAGCACAATATTGTCTGGAAGATATAATTTACTACAAGGCTGTCTTTGCAGTAGCACACAAGCTAAGCTAGGGCTTTGAAGGTAAGCCAGGCTGGGTTTTGAATGTGCCAGGTCCTGTAGCTCTTTAAGATCTGTTTGGAGGCTGGTTTTAGAATAGCAAATGGCACAGAGTATTGCCACAGTATTTATGTTTCTTCTCACAGACAGACCCTAGTTCATCTGTAATTAACAAACAGTTGCACTCCCCATCCTCCATCATTTTAGGGAAGTCGAGAAACCAATCAGGTAAAATGGTTGAAATATTTAGTAAAATAGTTTTACTGTATGTTCAAAAGTAGTGTGGTGTCTTAAACTAGCAGAAAGACAAAAACGTGTGCCTTCAAAGTAAATATTGCTGTCAGCATGAATGCAGGAAGTAAAGTCATCACTTTTAAATCAATGTTATATTATATTTGACTATGAGGTTAACAAAAGCAGCCATAAGAAATCTTGAAGGGAATACAAAAATCCAATAATTCAGAAAATTCAGATTAACTATAACCAAAATGCAACATCCACAGGTCAAAAATTTCATTCATGCATGCTTGGGTAGTGAAACAATAGAATCAAAAAATCTGAGAGGACTCCGAGGTGGGGTTATCACGCTTTTACTGTTTGTGTTAATGCTCGTATAATATATAAGTTTTGCTAGCTTTTATTATCTCACAGACCAATTCAGGAAGTGTGACTGACTAGCTTCTATATTATTGCTTATTATTGCTCTCCCAATCTGTATTCCTGATAGTATCTCAAATGGGGGAAAAAAAATTAAAAGGGGGAAATATTTTTTGGAGTATTTATTTGGATTTCATTGATTTGGAAAATGAATGTACCAGCTTCCTTGTTCCTCCTAAAGTATCTGTAGATTGCATTTTTTAGCAAAAGATTCCTCTCTCAAACTGTAACAATAATTACGGGTTTTATTTTCTCAGAACTTCAGAAAGCTCTTGCTTCTCCCTTAGCTGCTCAGATAGTGAGAACTACAGAAACTAATTAGAGATAAATCAAAAGCTGGGTTTAGTATGCACAGTCACTCACAACACACCATGGATATCTTACCCACTCCCTCTCCTGTGCCTGTTGGATCCTGGGAGGTAAGGAAAAGGAAGGTTTTCCATCCCCTTCTGAGGCGCCTGAACCCTGCTCCCAGGCATGTAGCAGCCGTTTCCATCCTTTCTGCTGCTGGCTGCCCTGCAATATTCCCTCCACCCTGTCAGGGATTTTAGCCATTTTTACTGGATCATTGCTAATCCTTGGAGACCATGGTTATTGCTGGTCAGCAGGGTGTGTGAGCACAGGGCCAACAGCCTTATGCATTCCCTCTGTGGCACAATTGTCTCGGTTGTGACCGAGCCAATAGTGGTTCTATGTCTTTCCATTTCCCCATTCTTAACAGCATCATGATACCAGAAGTTTGTATTTTATTTTTTTTGTTGTTAACGCAGAATCTACTCCACTGCCCCTCTGGCTACAGTAACTTCATTTGTTGTTAGGAGGAAAGGAGGGTGCAGGAAAGGGTGAGAAAGAGAGAGAGGAAACCTGCATTCTTGACGTTGAAGAAAAGCCTGTTTGTGCTCAATACATTGGAGAAATTGTTCAAGAACCATTCATCCATGTGAAAAACATAACCCCTACATAGCTGCCAAATTCACTAAGGCCTAGTATGATCAGTTATGTAAGTGCCAATACTAAAACTTGAAGCTGCCTGGAGGCCGTTTCAACCTCTACAACCCACTTTTCTAAGGCTGCAGAGCATTTGTGAAAGATGTTGCTTGTTTGAGTCAACTTCTCTTTTTCTCTGCTTGTTCCAAACTCAAAATAAAAAAAAAAAAAGTGAGGACATCTGTGCATCTGGCAAGTTCCACAGAATCAACACCTAATTCCGGGAGCTGGGATATGGACACCATGTAGTGTAAAGGGACTCAAAGGTACCTGAATAGTTACAGAAAAATCATGTTTTCATACACTTTATGGCACCTTTAGTTAAACACAGTAACCCACGTGTTTTCATACTGTACTAGGATTGGCTGGTGGCCATTTCTTTACACATGCCCACATATTCTTAGGCAGCCCTGTGAGCCAGGAAGAGATCAGATATAAAAATACATATATTTATGTCCAATATATGCATATATAGAAATATATACATATAATGGATGGTAAAAATATGTGTATATTCATAGATACAGTACTATGTATATTAAAATTACATATATGCATTTCTAAAATACATATATTAAATATATATAATCCATAAAAGAATAATTGTAAAATAGATAAAGCATTATTTAATAAGATCTAATTGGATGACTAATGAAAGTTTATATGTGAATAGAA
>WTSP01008942.1:85876-109614 GCA_025331215.1 Actenoides lindsayi
CCAGTACTGATCCTTGAGGGACTCCACTTGTCACTGGTCTCCACTTGGATATGGACCCATTGACAACCACTCTTTGGGAGCGGCCGTCAAGCCAGTTCTTCATCCACCGAATTGTCCAACCATCGAGCCCATATTTCACCAGCTTGGAGACCAGAATGTCATGCGGGACAGTGTCAAAGGCTTTGCTCAGGTCCAGGGAAATGACGTCGGTTGCTGTTTCCCCATCTACTGATGTTGTGACCTTCCCATAGAAGGCCACCAGGTCAGTCAGGCATGATTTGCCCTTGGTGAAGCCATGTTGATTGCATCCAATCAATTCATCGTTATTCATCTGCCTCAGCATTGCCTCCAGGAGGATCTGCTCTGTGATCTTACCAGGCAGAGAAGTGAGACTGACTGGCCTATAGTTCCCAGGTTCATCCACCTTTCCCTTTTTGAATATGGGGGTTATAGTTCCCTTTTTCCAGTCAGTGAGGACTTCACCAGACTGCCATGACTTCTGGAATATAATAGCAGTTTAGGAACCTTATCTGCCAGTTCCCTCAGTACCCATGGGTGTATCCCATCAGGTCCCATGGACTTGTGCACTTTCAGGTTCATCAGGTGGTCACAAACCTGATCTTCACTTGCAATGGGCAGGTCTTTCATCCAACCCCTGCCATTATCTTCTGTGACTATGAGATCATGAGATCCTAGTTGTTTTGTATCTTGGAGTCATCACTGTGATATTCTCCGTTGTCCCAGAAGTTGCACCTTCCAGAATAAACAGGTGTCCTACCCAATGATGACATCTCCTGTTTCTAAATGCTGCACCGGGTTTGAGTCCCAAGTGACTGTAAAGTCAATCTTTGTAGCCATATATGAAACATAGGGCATGAAACAAGGGGCTGCTCTGGAAAGCAGCGGCTAACATTCAGCAGATTGAAAAGAGATGGCTGGGAGCAGAAAGGATGCCACAGCAACACAAGTAGGCAGAGATGGAGACTGGCTGGAATTTGGACAGGACCAGGAGCCTATGGCTTTAGGGAAGATTGAGGTTTTCTGATTCATTTGCAGAACAACACAGTGGTATGTCATTTCCTTATCTCATGAGCATTGGCTAATTAGAGGCTATGTGAATGCAAAATGAATTTTGGCTCATCCCTACACTGGAAAAAGTGGGAGGTAGAGGAGAAAGAAAACTAAAAGGGAGAACAAAGGTTGGATTGAACAGGAATGTTCTTGACAAAACTGTCCTTGGGGAGGTGTGAAAAACCCAACCCACCACAACTGAGACATTTTCAAGTTAAATGTTTCATTCTGGTGAAAGCAGTGGTTGTTCTTTCCAATTTTAGAAAGGGTATTTGCAGAAGGGAAGCAGTAGAAACAAACAAACTTCAAAAGCAGTGAAAACAGAAGTAGGTGGTAGGCTGGTCATGACAGCTACTAACAAAGACAGTAAGTAGGATATTTATTCCAGTTATGAAAGGAATATTAGCTTCTCTTTTCCTGAGGAGAGGAAGATGTCTAGGTGAGAAACCAGAATATCTGTGAAAGATCAGGTCCTTGAAATGACAATTCACAGGTAGCAAAGCCACGGCAGAAAAATCTCAGTTAATTCTTTCCATTTAAGTTCCGCTCAAAATGCTTAGAAGGCTTCCTATGTTATCCTTTCACTATGGGAGGCAAATGAGGTGAATTGTCCCCAGCCAAAGTGGCAGTGGAAAAGGTTATGTTGACCAACTGATGCAATGAATAATTATATTCGTATTTCCATGACCAGCTGTTTTTCACCCTAAAGTTCTGAGGGAACTCAGATAGGAAATAGCAAACTATCAACTCCAGCTCAGCAGCTGCCACTTAATTTGCTTTTTGGTATCAGAAAAATGGCAAATGTGAAACAAATTTAACAGACTTCAGGGAGACTAAATACTGTTTGTTTCCCTTACGTACCAGGGAAACTGATAGGAAGTATAAAAAAAATAGAATTATTATGTCCATAAATCATACGATAGAATCAGGAAAAGCCAGTGTGATTTTTCTTGAGGGGTTGTTCATTTCTCACAAATCTGTCTGTGTTCATTAGAAAGAGTGAAGCTGCTATTCTGGATACTGAGTAAATTAATTTCTAAAAAGGTTTTACAAGCCCTTTCATTAGGTAGCCTTGTAGAAGTGAAGCCGTCAAGAGCAAAGGTACTGTTATGAATTTGGATCTGATTGAAGAGTGGCAATAAGTAATCTGGTTTTGTAGTTGAAGATTATTACTGGGGTGTGATGGAGAACTGTGCTGGGCCTGTACTTTCTAAGTGATACAGAAAAGGGACGAATGGTGGGATGGCAAAGTTTGCTGATGATACAGTAGTATTTATGGTAGGAAAAAAATTGCCAGTGGTATAGTAGCATTCAGGGTAGGAAAAAAAAGAAGTTATTTCAGGTTTGCAGGAAGTTCTGCAGTGACCAGGCAATAAAATGGCAGGTTAAATTCCCAGTAACGTATGTGGCATAAGGCAGCTGTAAATATGTGCACACAATTATAGGGTTTAAACTGGTTATTACAATTCAGTATAGAAATATTGAAATTATTACACCTGGCTCTTTGAAAACATCAGCTCAAGTGGCAGCCAAAAAGTCAGTTCTTGTTCAGAATTTATTAGAAGTGCAGAGCCAAACTGAAAATTAGTTTATGTTGAGGATATCTCTGTGGTGTGTGCACATGCTGGGCACTGTCATCTTCCTCTGCTTTCAGAGAAGGGTAGGACAAAGCTTGAAGAGGTGCAGAGAAATAAGGGTGGAGGAGCAAGATGACTTCAGAAGGCGACTGTGCAAATTCAACGAAGAACAGTCATGAAGGGTTAATAACAAAAATTTTAGGTAAAATATGAAGTGTCTGAACTTGGGAGTACATAACAGCAGTTGTGGCATTCTGCCTTCTGTCAGCTCCTGGAGTCTCCCACCCAGTGTCCCTTACTGACTCCTGTATATGCCGGTTCATTTGATCCTCTGCAGCTGGTACAGGAGACTGGCTGGGTGCTTATCTGGGCTGGTAATGCTATTCCACTTCCTATCAAGTGTTGTAATCTTTGAGGGGCGGGGGGAAGCTTTTGACCAAAACCCGATAGTTAAATCATTAATTTGCTAGTGTGCTATGAATCAGGCTGAGAGCGAGTATAAACTTGACTTGCTCGAGCTGCTCTCGGCCTGTGTCAGAAACAGGGGTACCTCATGGGAGAGGAGGACGGGGAAGCAGTTTGAGATTTCTCCAAGCAGAGGCTGGAAAAATAGTATCCCTGATGGATTCCTAGTAAGATGGTGAGAGCCTTTTTCACCCTCTTTACAGTAGGGTCTCTGTGCTCCTCAGTCCATCCTTGCTTGAGGGAAAGGGCCTGCAGTCACTGTCAGACCCCTTCACAGGCAGTGAGTAGGGCCCATGTACTTTGTGCAAGCAGAACACGAAGGAAAGGTTTAAGAAGTCCTGCCTCAGGATTGACTGATCCCCAGGAGGCTACAGAGCATTCCAACACTGATGCTTTTATAAACCTGATGGGGAGGACAACAACAAAAAAATATCCATATGAATACTTGTGAGTGTCCCATCTAATTTCTGTGCCTACTACTCTTGGTCCCAGGGAAGAGTCCTACTTTTTAACTGAGATTTCATTGCTTCTCAGAGGATTCATCTAGTCTGCTCTCATGATGCCCGTCATGGTCCTGGGAGAACATGCTAAAGAACTCAGATTTGTTTATGGCCTTTTAAAGAAGAGGGGGAAGCAAACAAACAAAAGCCTGGTAACATTGTTCATAAAGGTCTTAATTAGGGATTCAAAACGGAACCCTTCACAAACTAAACTACATCAAGCCATGCTTTGTTTAGGAAAATACTCCAGCATGCATGTGAAAGGGAAAAGTGTGTATGTGAGTGAAGACCCAAGCCCTATTCCAACAGTCTGTTGACATTGCAGGCATGAAATATGGTTGTTTATAGTATTTGGCAGGGGATTTCAGAGTCGATTCTTTGCTTTTATCTGCAGGGGGTAGGAAGTGCTCAGGTCCTTGATTGAGGTGGTTATAAATATCAACTTTAAAAACCAGTGTTGAAACTCTACAGAAAACTGTGGAGCCTGACGGCAGAACTCATTGATAGGAGCATTTGGGAATGGGTAGAGCTTTCTACAGAGGAAAGGAAAAAGATGGAGCCTGAAGACTTTGTTGCTTATCTGTAGCATTGATAACAAAGTGAACGAGATTTCCAGGCTGGGTTCTGTTTTGGTCTCATGCTTTGACTCGGGCCTGTCTTTTTAGCTTGCACTCCTACATCTGATGATGGCAGGAGAAAATAATCTTTACATTTAATTAAACTCATATATGTGGATATTTGCTGCTGTGTATCAAAACAGCTGCTTTCATATTTCCTAATTTGTAGAGGCACTGAATTCAGAAAAATAGTATGGGAGAGTGGCAATGCAGCACCATGCCATCTGGGTTGCAAATAGACTTATTTCACTTCTGTATCAAGATGAACTGCAAAATACAATGTCAGGATAAAGAGAACCAGATATTTGCATCATTGTGAGACAGCATAAGGACTGCGTTTTGCCGAAAGGAACAAAGTGTTGGTGACTGAACAAATCCTCTGGCAGCAGCTTCTTTTTCCATTCCAAGCACTTTTTTCCCCTCCTCAAACTGTGAGGAAATCTTGCGACGCTGCTTGTAAAAAGTAATACCAGTGAGTTGACATTTTTCAGGGGATGGGAGGTCACGCCAGCTGCTCTTCAGTGAGTGCAACAGATGTTCCTTCCTAAAAAGGACACGCTGTACTCTTTCTCCAGCGTTCTGGTGCCTCCAAAATACTGTATATCAAGTGCTGCAGCTTTTGCGCAGAAGTCTCAGCATTAGGTATTTATAGTTACTCCTAGGTGGGATGACTCAGCCCCTCTTTTACACAAAAGAACACGGTTGGATAAAGCCTTCCACAACTTGTCAAGTGGGAAAACTTTACAGTTTAAATGTCGTGCCCCTGGGGTTTCACTGCTGTATATTTTGATTTGCTGGCGAAGTCCTGTGGTCTTGGTGCTTTGGTTCTTTTCAGTGGAAACAAAACAAAAAGCTGATGAAGATATGCTCCCTTAACAGCTTTGCTACTAAAAAAGCCCCAGTCTGATGAAAAGATGTGCTGGGTTGATTTTGGGCTTCTACTGATTAATATCCACTGCTTCTTATGAAGTGCAGTAAATCCACTGGGATAGAAAGATGCTGTAAATGTAGTCAAGAAAATCTGCTCCATTTAATTTCAGCTTTGCATTTAAACAGACATTATAGGTGACTCGTCTCCTTGCTACCATCCCCAGATTTCACCTGCTGTGTTATGTGATGCATTTTTATCCATTTGCTTTGATAAATGAAGTGTCGACACGTCCTTTAGATGAAAGTCCCTTAGTTTGGTGCTCAGTACTGATTTGGCCAGCTACCAAATTAGGTGATGCTGGGAAATTGCAATGCTACTGCATGAAAAGAGCAGTCCCTTCTATATAACTACCCCTACGCTTCCTCTGACATTTGGGATAGAACTTGCTGTTTGCAGTCCAAAGCAAATAACATCTAGCTAATAATACTTTTATTTACTGGAAGTTGGAGATAATGAGGAGATACTGTCACCTTTGTGCCAGGAGTTTAAAAATGTCAAATTTTTAGTTAAAAGATTGGGTCTTAAGATGAGATGGAACAGGCTTCTGAATGCATTCTAAAAAGGAAAGAAGGGGTGTTTCATCTACTAATTCTGGAGGTAATATACTTATTTTCTTTATCTCCCTTTTTTTTATTATTTTATTTTTTTAATTTAAACAGTACTACAAGGACTATGTAGTCCTATCACAGCGTTCAGTCATTGAACTCACATACACTTTTTCTGAGACTAAGGTCAGATGCCAGCTCTCTGCAAGATGCAGATGCAACTGGCAGCCCCTTTCTCACCTGAGGTTCAGTTCAAGCGCCGGTTTTGTACCTCGCCAGACCCTGAATTAGCAAACTCAATCGATGCAGCAAGAGTTGAGCATTACAAAACTGATTCAGTCCCCAGTCGTATCAACCAGAGTTTGCTACGTGCAGTCGTTTCTGTGTTTGACTATAGAAAGCTCACAGTACATACTAGAGCTGCTTGATTTTTTCATGTGACTCGGTTGCGCTGGGACAAACCTAACTACAGCTAGTGTGATTTCTAACCGCTCAACTTTCTTCTTGTGTAGATGAAAGAAACTGGAGAAGTCAATGGGAGATGGATGACTTGTAAAATGGCAAATATTTAATGCAATTAAGATAATTCTCACAGGGTTTTTGGACAAACAAAAAATGTTGGTTGCTATCATATTTTTTAAACCTTGCTGTTGACCAGACTAGTGACAGAAATTAGTCTCAAAGGCAAGAATACCAGAGATCAGTTTCTCATGAAACCTGTAACTTTTTGTAACTGTGTCTTTTTCGTCTGAAATGTTTTCTGTTTTGTTTTGAGTGGGTTTGTTTTTTTCCTTTTTCTTTTTTAATACACCCCAGCCCCCAACCTATTCTGCAGATACTCTGTTTCCACTCATGTTACCAAGACTACTATCCTGTGTGTGTTTCTGATCTAATGTCCCATTGCAACTCTAATTTTGAAATTGTTTGCCTTATTTAGTAACCATTCTAGTTTTCTTGCTGCTTTTTATCTCCTTGATTTTCCTGTGCTCTGTAGCAGCACTCAAATCTTGTGCCAGTGTTGCATCATCCACTATTCAGCTGAATCTGAAAGTACCATCATCAGACTTTTTGGTTTCCTTTTACTGGGAGCTGTAGTGGTTCTAAAAACTCTTAGTCAGGGAAATAATGCAAGGTAAAATTCTCAGCACAAGCTCTGGAAGTGCAAGGCCTCCTACAGTGCCCTGCTGCTCAGTCTTATCATTACACACCCTGTTTGCAGCTACTGCTGTAACTACATTTAAGATTTTCCCCTTGAACCCCAGCAGCTGTAAATCAGGAACAAGTCCTAATTAACCTCCTCCGCTCCTTCTCAGGGTTGCTGTGAAATGACAACACATTACATGGGGGGGGGGGGGGGAAATACCCAGTATCCTGTTTCCCACCTCCTGAAACAGCCTGCACCTGGGTTTCAGTCAGTTGGATGCACTGGTGGCCATACTATTGGTACACAGGGGCTTGGCTAGTGCAGTTTGCTCCAAGCACAGTTTTGGTGTGGTTTCCTTTGTGATAGGAGTTAGATGGTGTGCGATTACCCTGGAGATAATTTAGTAGCTTCTCGGGGAAAAAAAATAGCCTCGTGTCCTCTTTTTAGCTCAAATGTTTTCCTCTTGTTAATAAACAGGATGGCCATAGGAATTTTGGTTGAGAAATGTTTTGCTTTGCATTTGTAAAGTGTTTTTCTTCAGGGTGCCTTGCAGACATTAATTAATCAGTCTCGAGAAATTCCCTTTAAGATAGCTGAGTAGTATTATCTCTATTTTACAGATGGGAAGGGAAGATAGCCAGATAAAATAATTTGCTCAAATCCACCAGGGAAGGTGAGTGTCAAAGTCCTGGGAATAAAACTCTGAAGCTTTGGCTCCGTTTCGTGTAAGATCCAACAGGAGCAATAGGGCCAGTTCAGGAGGAGAATGGGAGGACCTTGGCCACGTTGTGCCTTGTGCAAGCTGCACCCGAGCACTGAGGTCCTCAGTGGTCAGTTTATCTGAGGTAATTTGTGTGAGAATCGGTTATATTTATTCATTTGAAATGTTTGTGAGTTGGATGTAGTGGAATTCCTTTGTCGCAAGCGTTTTCTGTTTAAGCATTCATCTGAGCTGTTTAGAGATGGCCAAGAAGCTGTGTAGCCTCCAGAACTGTACAGATCTCTTGAGGGAAGCAGTTTTTGACCTTTCTTCTCACTTTTAGTGTTCTTCAACTAGGCTGCTGAAGAAATTTGAGTCTAGGTTTGTAAGCAAAACCAGGCAAGCAGAGAATGCAGTGAAATATTTCCCTCGGACTTGAAAGCTTCATGTGGCTGCTTTTCTCCTTGATGTAGGTTGCCTGCAGTCAGCAGATTTTGGTATGTTTTGGTACAGAAAGGTATTTCTACTACACGCGTGATACCTTTTCATATCTTGAAACTTGGTTTTATTCCAGTTTGGAATGAAAAAGGCAAGTGTCACTGGAGAGGGATGGTGACTACAAAGGTGTATCATCATCATCTTGTCATCAACTGCCTTGCAGCTCAAGGTTCCCAGCTTTGAGGCAGTTTGTGTAGCTGGATATTGATGTAGAAGTATATATGAATTTAAGCACAGGACTTAGTTTTTTATGGCTGTGCCTGTACTACTGAATTAAGCATCACTGAGAAGCTCTACTGGCTGCTGTGGTTCAGTCACCTGGGGTACCACATTGTAGCATAGCTCCTGGCATGGTTTTGGACCAAACTAGCCTTCTCCAGTGATTCCCAAGCAGACTTTGGGGAGTTGATGTGTGCCACACAGAGCTCCTGGTGGGTCGTGCGCCTGAGCCTGGGAGGGAAAACAGTTGCCAGATGTGTTTTCTTGTGGTCTTAACTAACTCCTCCCAGGGGGCCAGCTCAGCCTCCAGAGTTGGAGAGGGGATGAATTTGGCCTATTAAGGATTTTTAAGGGGATTAAAAGCTCCTCTTCTGTTATTGATTTTTTTCTTCAAAATAGCTCTTTCAGAGACCCAGGCTCACTCTGAAACAACGTTTTTTTTTATTATTATTTTATTTTATTTATGTTAGGCATCAAGTTAAAACCAAGTCTCTATCTTACATTATCTCTAGCCCCGGAGGAGCCACGGTGTCAGCCTGCAGGGCATGTCACACTGGAAACAGTAGCAGACACTCTGCCATCTCCTTTTCTCTGTCAGACTCTCCCCAGATCACACCACGATTCTGCAGACAGCTATGGGAACCGTGGGGGACCAGTTCTGTTAGTGCTCCCTGGGGGGTCCAAGGAAAAAGGAGGGTGGGAAAGCAGAAATGTGCTCCCTTCGGCCAAAGCTCCATGCCACACTGCCACTGCAGCTTGCCCCACTGGGCCCCAAGGCACACGCAGCCATGATATGTGCTGGCCTTGGATGTGAAGAACTTAGAGATGTGTTTTATCAGTGGAGTGGTTTTGGTTTGGATTTGGCAGGTCTGCGAAGCCAGGGTGCTTTTTGGGAGTGCTCACCTGGATCAACGTGGGGACTCAAAGGCCCATGGCATCCCACAATGATTTTCACTCTGTCCCTTCTTCCTCCAGTGCAGGGAAACCCTCTTCCTATCATGGGGAAACCCATTTTCTGTGTCCAGCTGCGTTTGGGTTCTTTATGGGTAATACTGCAGGTGAAGCTGGTCATGAAAGGAACAGTGTTTTCCCAAGGTGTACTTTCCTGTTCAGCAGAGCCTCTTTGGAACTACTCCAGATCACGTATGAAAGCTTTTTTTTCCATTTTAGCAAATCCATTTTTCCATAAGCAGTTCCACCCAGCCCTCATCTCGGCATGGAGCTGTGCCCAGAAGGGAGGCACTGCATTGTTCCTGACAGAGCCCCGGTGGCATTGGACAACAGGGTCCCCCTGTATTGTTCCCCTCTGCTGTGTTTTTTTCTCATATGAAATGCAATTTTCCTGAAAGACATTGTTTGCAGTAGTTTGACCGACTGTGCTGTCTTTGAAGGTATAAAGAAGGGACCACTGCTTATGCATATCATGCCAGAGAGAGAAATGTTTCCTCATTATTATGTTGTTCCCAAGGGTTTCGTATTACCAGGTTGGAGGGAACTTGACAGGTTGTAGATTGTCACAGGGCAATTTCCATGACACAGACAGTGATATACTTATATCTAATGTATAGATATATAAGCAACATCTGACCCTGCCCTATTAAGTGCTTGCTACCCCAAACTAAAGCAATCTTTCTGCACTGAAGGAATCCAAAAAACTCTTCCAAGCCCAAGCCCTCTGTGTGTCCTGCCTGTCTGATAACTTTGGGAGTAGTCTTTATGTCATTTGGATCAATCACGTGGGGTGGTTGGGTGACTTTTTGGTGGGATAACATGGAGCTTTAAAAACAAGCTTTGGTGGTGAGCATGGTGGCTTAAAAAAAATGAAACTGCTGTCCTATTGTGATCAGCTTGGTGCAAAGCAAAGAGAAAATGTGGTTTTTCTCACTCTGCTGTGTAAAACGCATCTCATGGCAGTTGTCACTCGTGGGACAAGAACAGTCAAATGTGTAAGGCAGACATTCGTGTGGCTTAAAATAACAAGAGCTTTCTGGTAATAGTGGGATAATTCTGTGTAAATGGTTTTGCATGAGGAAGAGATGTAAAGAAACTTCAAGGCTACTTTTTGTAAAGAGAGCTTTTTTTTCTGTAGAGACTTAGTTTGGGAAAAATGGGCTTGGTTTTCGATATGAGAACAAGTTGCTATAATTGAAATACACATTTTCTCATCTTCCAGACCCCTGGAAGGAGGAATTTCACAGTCTAGTAAAGCTATGTAAACTCTGAACGAGTGCAAGTAAGCAGTCAGCTGTACTGCCAATAAGCACTAATGCTTTTCCATAGGAAATTCTGCTGCGAATTTCTACAACTCCTGGAATACGCTTTAAAAATATTTATCCTTCGTAACATTTATCTTTGGGTTAGAATTTTTTCTCAGATTATAAGAACTGGAATCTGAGTCAAGTTATACTCCATGTGGGGAATGTTATTGGCAAGTGAGAGGAAAATTGTGATGTGGGGAAGTTGAGACATTGTGCCTGAAAGGTAGAGGGAATTAGGAGTGACTGGGGTTTCCAGGAAAGCACAAATTATATGCAGACATTGACATGGCCTTGAGAAAAGACAGTATGTAGAAGTGGGGAAAAAAAGGCTTTTTATAAGGCTACATAAATACCCGGAAGTCTGAAGATCAGAAGAATTCAGTTTTTCAAGCTCTGGACCTTTTGTACTACAACAAGCATACACACAGAAAAAAAGATGCTTTTCTTATGTGGGAAGCGACAGTCTAGAACAAAAGGATTGTGTTTTGGTCCTCCCGGCTGTGGTTGGTGGTTTTTTTCATCACCTTATGCTCAAAGCATTGTCCCGTTTTGGATAGTAATTTCCCTGGGAAATGGTTGTGAATTGTCCCCTCATTTTTATTTCCACTTTTTTCCCTCCCTCAAAATCAGAACTAATTAATTCTAAATAGAGTTAATTATATTTTTAAATGTTGTAAGTCCTTCCAAACTTTTCCTTACAGAGTCACAAAGAATTTTGAGAAGCTTCGTCACCAAAAGAAATAAAAATTTTTCCTTAATTTTAGCAGAAGATTTTCTGACCCTTGACTATAACAACTTTTATCTTTCTATCGCAAGAGAAAGACAAGTAGTCTCCAGAGTCCTGGTTATCTGTAATTACAGCCATAACCAGCAGTAGCTTTTTATCTCAAAAGAAAATTGGTTTAAAAGGGGAAATGAGAAGCTATGGAAGCAAGGAATATGGACTTTGTATTTAAGTAGCTGGCTGATAACTAAATGGTTTGGAAGAGGTGGACCAGTTCTTTACAGTAATACTTTAAAGTTCAACTGACCAAAAATAGCATGGTTTATTCTCTTGTAAACATGGATAAAATGATAACTTTTACTTTGCTTTTTTCAAAATGGATGCTTGGCCATGGCATGAAGTGATATATTGGTTTTTACAAAGCTTTATTTGTTGGCTAAACCAGCCAAAAATCTCAAATGTAGGAAAAAATTAAACACACTCTCTTTTTATAGAATTTTTCTAGTTTGAGAAAAAACCAAACCAACCCAAACCACAAACCTTCTAACCAGCTGCAGCAGATACATAAAGAAAAACTAAGGTGGCACATTAAAAAGATGTGGTCAAGGATGTATGATCACGTTTAATGTTTCCATACAATTCCTGTTTTGACAACAAGGAATCCTCAGAGCTCATAAGCTGAGCCAGTGCTATTCAATTTTAGAATACTACCTGAGCCTGCTGCAGTGCTGAGTTCTGGGCAAATAGTTGATCCTGCTTGTTTTAGCTGCAAGCAAAAATATGATACGAAGCCCTTCCCTGAATTGTCTGCTTCTGCTTGAGCTGAGTGGATCCCATACCCTCTGATCTCTCTCAGCATGTAATATGGGAGCTGAAACATGTCCTTGTCGAAATAGGGAAGGACAGTTGTGGATAAAATGTTTAAAGCAGAGATTTTTGGATTGCTAGTGTAACCCCTGACCCGAAGGACTGGAACTGCATGAAGTTATTCTCAGGAATGCTCCTCGTGCTTTATTTATTGTATTGAAAATCAACAATGACACCTTAAAAAAAAAAAACCAACAAAAAAAACCCCCAAAACCCCCCAGATCGATGTAAATTCAGTAGCCAAACAAAGCAAAAAAAGCTGTTCTCCTCCCTAAACATTCGTATTTTAGATGAGTTGCTGGGTTTCTCTATTGTGGAGGTGTGAGAGGTCAAGTTGGTTGTGTTCGTCCTTCAGCCTGCAGCTTTTCATCCTCTTGTAGCTGTGGCTGGTCTGACTGACTTGGATGGAGTTCTTGCACCTGCTTCTTCTCTTCTCCATTAGCTTGCAGCAGTCTTCTGGTGTACTCTAGAAATTAATAGCTACTCGTTGGCCATAGGAATATAAGCTATTACGGAGCCTATTGGAGGATTTGCACTTGCTTCCTCCCCCCCCCCAAGATCATTGATTATTTAAGTAGGAAGAAGGAGGATTCAATTTAGGTAATGTTCCAGATGATTTACAAGTATCCTCTAATTGCATTATGTTGTAAAAATACTGAGACGCTTGGATCCCAGCGGAGAATATTAATCCAGTTTTTAATGTGCCTTCATGACCCCACCCTTCACTACTTTGATTAAACAGCAGGAAAGGAAAGGAAACCTCCCTCGTAGCTTTCCAAAACAATTGCAGTACTTTTGTTCCTTTTGCTTTAGTTTGGCTTGCAAAAATTACAGGCTTGGCTTTATAGCAAGTGCTATAATTACAGCTGCAAAGGATTTGAATTATAGCACCCTTTTTTCTCACTCTCATACCTTTTCAGTAGACTGCTTTTTGGGGAATGAAATTTTCCGTGTGGTGTGGTTGTGAGAAGTAGAAGAAATGGGACTTTCTCTACTTGTCCTTGGCTTTGGGCAAGGCTGGAAAAATACACGCTTGAGTAGTCTTATTTTTTTTTATCTTTTTAGTGTCTACACAGGCAGCTTGCATTCGACACGATGTGGAGGTGCAGCTGCTGAAGACAAAAATAGTGTTCCTCAAGGAGTATATTTTTAAAAGTTCGAAGAAGTGCTTACTAGTAAGCTTGTTGTAATAAAACAAAGGTCTAAATGGTCTTTGAGTGCTTTCAAGGGAACGGCTTTTACAATCAGAGCCTGAAAAATGGCCTTTTTGTGACTGGTTGTAGTTAGGGGTGGACCCCACGCAATGAGGACGCCCCAGGGACAGCATGGTGGGAAGGCTGTGTTGCTCACAACACAGAAACTGAAGGTGGAGATGCCGATTTCTTACAAGCACTGGCTGGTGAACATACTCTTTCCAGTTGTTCACGGCTTGGAAAGCCTCCCAAAATGTTTATCTGAGCTCCTTTTACCGGAGTTGGAGTCTTCAGGTACTACCAGGGCAGGATAATGGAGCAGATACACTTTATAACTACAACAAAAGCAGAACAAGGCAATTATTAAGAGCACTGCTTCTTAGAAGAAGAATCCCATTTGTGTATCTGCTTTTTCCTGCACCTTACTTGTGAGGTGGAGGGGAGCTGAAAGATTTGGGAAACCTCTGGCTGAATAAAAAGGATTTGGTTCATTACCCCTGCAGCTGGAATTAGTTGGCATAATCTGTGTTTGACTCCCAGAGCAGGTACCTGTGCCATAGCCCTATTTCTGCCAGCTTTCTTACACCATCACACGCTGTGCCCTCGGTTACGCGGGACTGTGACCTAAATCATCAAAGTGAGCTGCCTCTGAAAAAACTTTTTAATGAGAAGGCTTTTTCTAAAGCCTGGCTGTGTCATGAGCTGTGCCAGCACGGCTGGGACAGTGGCCCTGTGGATGTAAGAAGTAGCCCGATGTTACAGCCAGATGTTGTGGAGTGTGGAAATACAGCTGCCGTGATCGGAGGGAGGGGTGTGATTGGTCTGCATGCTGTCTGGATGGTCTACAGCAGGGTTCCACGCAGAGGGATCTAGGGCTGCTGTTCAAGTTTGTGGAGAAAAATGGGTTTGCTTTTCTTGCTGGGTTTTTCACATGCACTGCCTCGGCTCATCCTTTCTGCAAAAACATTTCCTTCCTCCTTTACACTTCGTATTTGTTTGCTACCCGGCTAGCCAGATATTTGTGTTGTATTAATAGAAAGAGGTGGCTGTAGGAAAGCAAGGGTATACTTAACACTTCACTTCAGAGACTGGTGATCTAGTTTTAGATTGGTTTATGTCCTTCTTCTGAAGACCAAAAAAAAAAAATAAAAGGAAAGAAAGAAAATCAACAACAAAAAATAAAGGAGGAAAAAAAAAAAAGCAAGAAGATGGGCAAGAAAGGAGAGTTAAAAACAGCACCAGAAGTTCTGAAGACTAACTAGCAACGTGCGAATGCCTAGTGTCTCCCTTTTTTGGTTTAAAAGATACGCAGTGAATGTCTGAGAGCTTTGTATATAAACGACTCCTGACAGCTTCGTTGTAAATGGCTGTGGAGTTGTTCCGCGGGCTGACCAAAGGCCAAGGGCTTCCATTAAGCAAGAAGCGCCACAGAAGTTTTCTAAAGCACAAATGGCATTTTCCTGCCTTTCCCGCAGCTATTTCCATGCCTCTTTCCCTTCCATGGTATCCTTGTCAAGGCCTCCTGGCACTCCCTTCCTGCTGGTGAGGTTAGCAAGATCCGAGCTGATGGACGGTGTAGGTTGAGGAACTATGGGATGGACTGGTCTAGCCCTCGCTCTGCTCTTAAAAGTGTACGTATATCTTCCTACCTAAAAAAAAAAAATTGTGAGGGTAGGGATATCATTCTGCCTTCTTAAAACCATTGGATATTGTGGCTGCATTTCATTCAAGTGGCACTGATGGACATAAAGATGAGCCTTCATTCCAGGTCTGGGTTATACACAAACCTGAGCCGAATAGTCCAAGGGTCTGGCAGTGGGCTCACAGCAGCTGTGGTGACAGGGAAGCACCAGAGGCTGCTGGAAGGGCAGAGGTTTTACTCTTAAGAGTAAGCTGGAAGAGCTTGGGGGCAAGCAGTGCTTGAAAAGGGTTTCTTGCTGTATGTTGCTGCCGTATTCAGAGAAGTGGGACTTTGCGTGTACTCTTCACGTGAAAACAGGAGTTCCTGGCTGCATCTTCAGTCTCAGCTCTTAACAGATGTGGAACAGGTAGTTTGTTTTCGGAGTACTAGCTGGAGATAGGTCCAGTCTTCACTAAGGTTTTCTCCCTTCCCATCCTTTTCAAGCGGTCTGTATTTGTAGGTTGTGAAGCATTTGGGGGTCTGTTTGTTAACGAACCATTTACTCCTTGTGAGGATTGCCCAGGTCAGTTCCTAAGTAATACCGTGCGTTCAGACCATGCGTTATGTCTGTCTGGATGGAAAGCCAGCTTTAAATGCGCGTGGGTCTTGTTGCATGTGTTTGTGTGTGTGTTTAAGAAGCAGTTTTAAAGCAAACCTAATGGAGCTAAGCTTGAAGTTTGAACGTGATCGATAACTGAGTAGAGAGAGGTTTTCCAGAAACTTTCAGGTGCCGTGGTTTTGTAATAAATAATACATTACAGTACAGTATAAAACACAGTCAAGAGAAGCGGAATATGTTGCAGTTTTACTAAAGGGAAAGAAAAACAAAGGCCTGTTTTGAACCGTTACGCTTTTTATAACTTGTCCTGTTGGCTCAGGGCTGGGCGGGAGCTCAGGATACTACCCGGAATTTTTCATTGTGGAGAAATGATCAGATCCAGGGCAGATTTTGAAAACTCTAGATGCAAACTGCATCCGTGTTCAGGTAAGAACAAAAATGGCTATATGCATGGTCAGTTGGAAGGGTAATAGCTTGATTTGTGTGTCCAGCTGCACGCTCGTGTCCCCAGAGGTCCAAAGAGAAGGCAAATGGAGAAAAGGTGCCATTTAGGCAGGGATTTTTGGAGAAAAATGATTTTGACTAGTGGCTCAGCTCAGTGTTTTGAGTGGAACAGTGCTGCTTTAAAGGTTGTCATCCAAGACATGGATATGAGAACGCTTGGTTGCATGAGTCATTACGTGAGGAGTTCAGTAAATTTCTATCCCATCAAGCTGGGAGGTATAAAAATGTTTTCTTTAACCAAGTGCTTTAAAAATAAGTATTAAAGATGAAAGGGAGTGAAAGATGGGCGAAATACCACTTTCAAAGCGTGTAAGCTTTTGGTTGCGGCATGTCACAAGTGTGTTTCAGGAGTGCACAGCTGCCATGGGGCAGTGGTGCTCGCCTGCCCTTCACCTCTGCAGCAATGGTTTCATCAGTTGGGTGTGAAGGGTCTCCCTTCTTTCTTTTCTTTTTTTAATTTTTTTTTTCCAGTGGAATTGATTTCTGGACTTTTTGCATTGAGTAACCCAGATTTTGTTTGAAAAGGACAATTTTTCCCTCTTTGGGTTTCCAGGGAAGAAGGTTAACAACTCTTTGTGTTACTCTGAATCCCAGGGTAGTCGTGGCCTTTCCTGGGTAGCCAATTTTAGCTTTCAATTCCATTTACAGTAGCCAAAAAAGCGAACTGGCAACTTCAGTCTTTATGTAACTTTCATCTTTGCAAAGCAAATATCATTATGGTTTGTGCAGGATACAGAGAATACCTCAGATACCTCAATTATTATTTCCTAAAGCATCAAGGTTTAACAGCAATACGTTTATCTGTCTTGCCCAAGGATTTGAAGTTTCAGTAAAACTTTTCATCCATCTACAACAAGCTGGAGAACTTCTGGCAGCGAACACTTGTTACTTTAGGATCCTCAGGAGGATTTGTAATGTATTTTTACATTGTTTGGGGTTTTTTTTTGTTAGGTTCCTTGTGTTTTTGGTTTTTTTTTTTAAATGCCCTTTCCAAGGAAAAGATGTGGTTGTTAATTTGGTCAGCTCTAATGGTAGACCTTTGAGATTATACGTGCTGCAGACCGGCAGTTAAAGGAGTGGAAAAGTCAGTTGAGGCTATTTGTACATAATGGAAAGGGTTTTCCTCTCAGAGGCCTTGGAAAAAACTTGCTGGAGGTGGATACGTGCTACCGTAACGTGATCTTTATTTTTCCCTTTTTGTTTCCTTTTTAAATGTCATATGTTGAGAAAAGTCTCTTCTTTACTGATGAGAAGTGCTAAAAACAGCGTTCTGTGGAAAGAGAATTCCACCCACTTTAAATAAAAAGGAAACCTAAAAATCATTTCGTATATTTAACACAGCAGAGCTAAGTAAGCCTTTTCTTTTCACCCTCTCACTTGTGATGTCTTTTTATTCTTCTTTGCTCGACTGAGGTCTTTTTAAAGGGAATC
This sequence comes from Actenoides lindsayi, assembly GCA_025331215.1. NCBI lineage: Eukaryota > Metazoa > Chordata > Aves > Coraciiformes > Alcedinidae > Actenoides > Actenoides lindsayi. The sequence goes on from WTSP01008942.1 coordinate 103,361, forward strand.
AGCTCACCTGTGGGAGGTCATAAATCATTCCTGCCATCTAGGTTTACACACCTACTGTGTTGCTGGGAGTTTTTTCCAGGACATTTTTCCATTCTCAGTAAAAAGCTTTGTGTCCATTGAGCTGCACGATACCAGTAAGTCTAGGGTATAAATTTACCCTCGTGCTGTTATTTATGGGTGTTTTCCTGATTTCAGGTGATGGAGATTTCAAACTGTCACACTTGAAATCAGTCTGGGTGGTGAGGAAGCTGCGAGTAGTTGTTTGGACACGTGCATTCATCTTTACAGAGAAAAAGGAGGAGGTGCAGCGTGTTTTCGAGAGAGGTTTCTCGACTCGCTTCCCTTCCTGTGTTGTTTTCTAAGATGATAGAAGATTTCTGACCTATTGCCTGGCTACTCCATGGCATCTGTGATGGGGCCATCGGTACTTGTGGTTTGTCCCCTTAGAATTTATGTGGGAGTCTTTTCCTCTGTGATTGTAGCCTCTTCAAAATGAAGTTGTAATGCATTCATGAAATAAATCCTAGTAATAATATTGCCCCATCATTTAATGATGGTACTAAAACTGTTCATACACAAAGGCAAAAGTACTTCATTAAATACTTAGGGACTTTGTAAAAGGGGAGGAGAATGCTCTCTATATTTCCTGAAGTTTATGCTGTGCTTTTAATGCATTTGTAAACGTGGATGATGTCAAATACTGTTTATCAGAAATAAACACATTAAAATGGTCTGGAAACTCAAGATTCCCAAAGACTCAGCTGAAGAGCTCTCTGGCTCCATATTGTTAACTTTCCCTAATTCTTGCAATGCAAGGGAAATTCCAGCAGGCATTAAGGGTTTAAAAGTGTCAATATACCAAAAAAGGGTAGGAAAGCTGATCTGAAGGGCTGTAGATTGACATCATCATACAAGCAATATAATGGAAATATGTCATGTGGTTGCTCAAGAAATTAAAGGAGCAAATACAACTTGATTAAAAAAGGAAAAAAAAACGAAACCAAACAAACCCCTGAGTAATAAAATACTGAGTTTGGTCAGTGAAGGTAGCTTGGAAGATGTAGCAGAGGAGGTTTAGGGGCTTGCAATTGTACTTGGCAATTTAGGCACTATGGCTTAAAAAAAGGATTGCGCAAAATCTGTATGTGTAAAATTGAATACTGGGACAGCAGACTGATCTATAAAGGAGATGTCAGTGCATGGTTATTAAATGGGGTTGCATCTAATGACATTCTTCAGGGAGCAATAGAAAGCTTAAAATGAGTATAGTTAAAGTTCTGAAGATAGAAGTAATTTTTCTATGTTTTGCAGATCACACAGAAATACTTGTTTAAAAAGGGAGGATAGGGAATTTGTTGTAAAATGCTTTGGATCAACTCCTAAGCTGAGCAGCCGCTCAAGCAAAGTTTATTTTAACCCAGCTAAGTGTGAGGTCATACATCCAGGAAGAAAGAATGTGAGTACCCCCTACAAAAGGGGAAGGGGCTTGTCTCCTGGAAAGCAGAAGGCTTGAGAAGGATTTCAGGGTCACAGCAGACCAACAATTTGCTGTGACTTCCCAGCGTGATGGTTGGCAAAAAGGAGCAATGAGTTCTTTGGGTACACGGGGAGAATGATACCTTGGAGTGAGTTGTCTTCTGTATAGGTGTCTGCTTTGGCCAGGGCTAGAGCTGTGCGTTCACTGATAAGATGCTCTCTGTTTAGATGTTGTAAGACCAGCTATAAAACCCATTCAAGTGTCCAGTGGAAGGCCTCGCTTAAAAATCTGAACTAGTCACAGCGTTTATTTTAGTGAAGGCCAAGAGGCACCTAAGAAGGTATTTGCAATTTAGCAGTGAAAGGCGTGACAAAAACCTGTGACTGAAAGGTGATGCCACATGCATTTAAAGAAGCCAGGACTTCTTAAGTTCAAGAGGGATTACTACAGGGCCTAACTATATGCATTTCTGGAAAATATGCTGTACCTAAACAAATGATTTCATATAATGGAAAGTTAACAATTGAAAAGTAATGTCTGGGATATAGAAGTAGGCAGACTAAATATAGAAGTAGGCAGACTTACTGCCTCTTAGACTCATTTATTTTCACAAAAAGGAGAATTTCAAGGAGCATCATTAGTATCCCAGTGTTTGTTTCGAAGTGTTTCCTGTTGATAAAACAGGGACAAATTCTAACAAAGCCATATCAGTTTCTCTGTACTGGAATTCTGAAGCGGTACCAAAGCAGAGAGATAGGACAAAATCCCACGGCCGGTGCGATAAAAAAAGGGCAGGATGTGGTTTGTGTCAGGGATTGAAGATACAATTTCCAAACAAGTAATGCAGAAATTAAGATAGAAGTAAAACTATTACAACTTGCCAGTGGATATGCATTCAATACGTTCACAGCATAGTTCTGTGGCTGTAATATGCTGCTGGTGAATGTCCATAGACAGGAGCTGGTGCTTGAGCAGGCTGTGCTGGGAGACTGATGTGCTCTTCTCACCTGTGACTGTTTTGTGAACGACTCTCTTTGTATCTTGGCTCTGATCACTGAAGCTTCCTAGAAAAGCTGTTGTTCTTCCATTTCTTTAGCTATCACTACGCATTTAGAGATGGCTTGTAGTTGGTATGTGCTGCTTGTAGGGTCAGAGCTTTGCAGTCCTCGCCCGTGCCTTCGTTTGGTTTTTTTTCTTCTCCATCTCCCGTTCGCTTTCTCTTTCCCAAGCTCTGAGTGCCATGCCTCTGATACACTTGCAGCTCTCTCCAAGTACTCTCTGGCATCCACAGTTGCTTCTTGCACTGTCTGATGTTTTTCCTCTGACATGTTTACTGTTCTCTGAACCACTCTTAATTCAGCGCTGCATCCCAGCCAATTTGGATATGAACAGACCCTGGAAAAATACGTTCCAAAAGTTCATGCAGTATGAAAATTAAAGAAAAAGGCTTCACCCCTTAAAATGAAACAACCTCAGCCCTGACCTAGCTTCATAGCTAGGGGGAGGCTATTTTAATTGCTGTTGGTGCTGTGTGCTGTGACGAGGCTGCTGCCAAGCCTGGTGCCACCGAGCACGCAGTCTTTGAAAGCTGCGTTACTCAAGGGCAGCGATGCTGTGCGATGTACTCCCAAACTGGAGAGCTCTCATGCCCTTTGGAGCTGGAAACAATGGAGTCAGAGAGAGTCAAAGCTTTCTTTGGCTGGTGGTGTTGAAAGCTGCCGCTGGCGAGGGTCAGCCATGGTCCCCACCGTGCAACCGTTTCCAGTTGGCTTATGCCTGAGACATGGAAATATGACTTTATCCACAGTTCTGGCTCTTGGTTTTTAATGGGTTGCCATTTGCAGGGGTCATTTGGTATCACAATACAAGAAGTATACAGTGTGCTCAGGGTGCCATGCAAATGGTGCTGATAGGGAGGAAAGCGGTGCTTATTTCTGGGACACCCCAGGAAAACAACTCTGCAAAAAGAGGAATTATAGAAGAGATGAGTTTCCTGATAACGTTACATCATGCTCAGTGTGCTGTCTTGTCTTACTGAGACTGATGTGAAGTTACTTCACACAGAAAAGAAGTAGAATTGGCAGGGGAAACCACCAAGCTTCCAGCAGTTTGAAAGTTGCTGAAATACAGCACAAGGTATTTCTGCTTCTTGGGTGCTGGCAGCTCTTACCTGCAGACCCTTCCAGGCATACTGTGAGCTGTTGACGGACGAAGTGATTGGGAAGTCAGGCAAAGTTGCTGTCTTTGCAATCAAAAGTGGTTTTCATTGCCTGATAAAGACAAGACTTCAGCCTCTCTCCATTCTTTCATTCGGTAAGAGGAAGATGCTTCTGTTCAAAAGAATAATCTGGACAAATCAAGATTGTTTTGTAACCCTACAATACATGATAACATCTAATGCAGAGAAACGTGGCATTTTATGAATTTTTGTTATATTACGTCTTCCTAAAAACAGAATTAAAAAAAACCTCAAGAGAATCCTCAGCAACTCCTCCTTCTGATACTTTCTCCCTCACTACTCCTACTGGTGATAATCTGTTTAAAGCCTCTTCCCAAGGATTTGTGTGTATTTAGCTGGCAGGGCCTGCAGTTGGGTAGGGGCAAACTCTTCCCTCTCTCAGCTTTGCTGGCATCTCTTTCCTTGCCCCAAACCACAGCGTATTCCAGTTAGCTGTTTAGAGTAACTGCATGTTGTCTCGAGTAGTCTCTGGTGGCAGCAGGCACTTGTGGCTGACGCAGAAGCGTTACGTGTTGTGAAAGTGAGAGACGGGGCTACGAGGAGGTGCTGCTGTTAGGGGGAGCACTCCTGTCTTGGTGGATAACGTATAAAATAATCGAAAGTGGTCAAATGCGGGCTGCAGATGCGTAAAGTGGGAAGGCCTGAACTTACCCGTATTTGGTTGAAACCTTATTATGACCAGTGCAGTCTCGCCAGTGTAAAGGGCTGGTTTTTCCATTCCCTATGAATGCACCTCCAGCTTCAGAGGAGAGCTCTTGGCTTTGATCTGGGGAACGGCATGCTTTGCACTTATTTGTGGAAACATTTGCCCCGTTTGTTTTTAAAGCCAGCAGAATTCAAAGGGAAACTTCTGGTTTTTTTCCTTGGTTCCCCAGAGAAACACTTGGTCATCCCGCGGCCGTCTGCGTGTTCCAACAATCGCGTTTTGTCGTTGTACAATATCCTCCACCTCGGAGAGCTGGGCGGCCGTATCCGCTGACATGTTGCTGGGGGGGAGGCTCTGCCTCTTCCTGAATGATCAGTCAAACGAGGGGAAAAGCCTTGTCCTTGCCGAAACGAAGGGTGAGCTTTCCAGTCACTCATGAATTTAGATGTGAATGGATAAAGTGACCGTAAGGTTCCTCAAACGTGTCCTGATCCCGTCCTCCTCTTCCTTTTGATTTTGTGTTGGTTGTAAGCAGAGACTGGGAGCCTGAAGAAAGGAGGGTGTTTGTGAAGTGGTGTCTGGATGACCAGAGGAGAATGGAGAAGGGGAAGAAAGTGATGGGGAGGGAGATGACATGGAGGCACACTGTAACAAAGGTGGTCATCAGCATGCTGGTGTGTAGGTATGTGCAGGATAGGAGACTTAGAGGTTAATAAAATGTCCTAGGAGTCATCTGTAATGCTTGTGCTATGTAATGCATAAGTTTCCTTCAACTATTCTCCTCGACATTACTTGCATAATAATACCAATTCCTATTAATTACGTTGTTACAAAATAGTGAATGGGAATTTGTCATCCTTAGAGATTTCATTGTTTCCAGAACAATATGGTTCCTTCACCCTCTTCAGATACTGCAGCTTGTGTGTGGGCAGAAGCTGTAGCCTGGGGGAGTAAAGAACTCAAACTGTGGGTCCTGGTTTCAGAAGGTTTCTAGCAGGTACCTAGCATGTGAAAAGTGGGTCGATATTAAACATACAATTAGACATCACAGGGGAGCTTTGTTCACATTTTTAAATTTGTGTGGCAAAGTAGACAATTGTAACACTTCTTTCTTTTACCCGTATTGATTTAAAATCCTGCTCTCAGGAGAATTAGACCAATAAATGCTGCCTCCTCCATTTAATGGTGGCAGAACAGACTTGACTCATGTCATTGCAACACTCCTCCCAGGCCCATATTGAGGAGCTATCCATTCTCCTGTGACTGAAAGAAGGATTTATGGTTTTGTGTGTAAATACCTCCAGATTTCTTAAGTAAACTGTTCTCATCTCAATAGCATGTCAGTGAAAATATCTGAACACCATTCTTCTCATGCACTTGGCCTTTCTCTCTCAGATATAGGCAGGCTGAGTAGCATGTTTCTTTCTTTGCAAGACTTTCAAAGACCATTTCTGTCAGCTCTACTCAACTGGATTAAAATACTGTCAGTAAAAATGTCAATGATAACCTTCTGTCATCTCTTATCTATCCTTTTTTACTGAGGATGATTCTGCTTACTTTCAATCCTGACACAATGCTACTATTTATTTTTTTTCTTTTCCTTTGAGCTGTTTGTTTGGGTTTTTTTAGGATACTAGGCTTAAGTAGAACATTTCTTTGTTCCATACATGTGTTTCTTATAAAGCTGTATTGATGAAATGGTTTTTGTCACAATGACGTTGAAAGGCTCCTAACAGTGTATTGTCAGGCCTTCAATTCTAGTCACCTTAAAATAAAGTATCCACCAAAATCTTCTCCCCCCCCCCCCCCCCCCCCCCCCCCCCCCCCCCCCCCCGCCCCGCGTCCTTCTTTGTTTTTTTTTTTTTTTTTCTCTTTTTCCTTCTCCTCCTCAG
>WTSP01008942.1:109714-129940 GCA_025331215.1 Actenoides lindsayi
CAGTGTATTGTCAGGCCTTCAATTCTAGTCACCTTAAAATGAAGTATCCATCAAAATATTTTTTTTTTCCACTGCTATTGTGATGTTTCATAGCTTTCTGTCTTCTGCCTTGACTTCTTTAGCAAATATTCAGCCACTTTGACCATTTGAGATACCAGGGTTAGAACTGAGGGGACATCTGAACATCTGCTGATTGGTACAAAGTGAGGCTTTTCTCAAACAAATCCACTGCAAATCTAGAGAATGCAGCAGGACCATCTATTTCAGAACATCGGTGTTTGACCTACTGACGTGAGATAGACAGAATTCATCACAGGGTGAGATAAAATGTGCCCTGGAACCCAGATCTAAGAAGGAGCGCAGATCCTGTCTCAATTCACATAAACCCAAATTAGATGTATACTCCCCTTGAGAAGTGACAGGCATCTCCAGCTGGGAGCAGGCATTTAGTCCAGCCAGTATGGGAAGGTCAGTGGGAAATGGTGAGAAGTGTGTCCTATATCTTAGCCCTCCTTGTGGCTTCTGCATCCTCTACAGAGATATTGGGAGAAGCTTTTTGAGCACTTTGCTGTTGCCTCTTGGGATGTGCTTAGAAAGGTGCTTCTGGCTTTTTGTTTGCTTGGGTTGGGGTTTTTGGGTTTCTTTTGTTTTGTTTTGTGGGGTTTGGGTTTTTTTTGTCATTGGGTTTTTTGTTTGGTTGGTTTGGGTTTTTTTGTGGTGTTTGGGTTTTTTTGTTTGTTTTGTTGGTTGGGGTTTTTTTCACCTCTCAAAGGAGAAAGAAAACCTATCTGGAGAGCAAGGGAATGGGGGAGAGATGGCCACGCTCTTATAGAGTGGCTCAGGGGTTTCCTCATGGCCATGTAGAAGCAGGCTGAGCTCAGGCAAAGACTGAGGGGCACAGTGCTTCAAGCTTCCCCTAGCCAGCAGCCATCAGCAGCAGGGCTGCACCACAACTCCAGTCTGAGCTGCCACACACAGTAAAAGGGGTACAGGACCAGCAAGAAGGTCCTGAAGCTGTAGTTTCAGGAAGGGGCTGGGGGGGGTCAGTCCTCAACCCCCAGTCCCTGGCTCTGAAGACAGCTTGTGTGTGAGATTTTTTGCACTGGAAGTTTGTTGGATGACACATGCACAGCTGGTTTTATCCCTAGCTAGATGTATACAGGAAGAAAGTGAGAGAGTCAGCAAGCAAATACAGTGTGTGATTGCTAAAGTTAACAGTAATGTCTTGATGAAACAACACTCCCCCAGGTCCACGGTTGAATTCCAGCAGAGCTGTTATCATATACAGTGACCCAGGAGCCAAGGGCCTTAAGCTCCTTCTCCTCGAGCAGATCCATACACAGAGACCCCTGTGTTCAGGTTCTGTGTCAGGCTTGCAGGGGAATGCTGTGTAACGGGAAACAGGTAGTTGAATTCCCTCAATATTCTGGACCCAGTGTGTTTTAAGACACTATAAAAAGAAATCTCTTTAAAGTTGGGTTTCAGTCAAATCTTGTATGAGCAGAGCATGCAATGTGGTAACTCCATTGGAAAAGACAAGTATATGATAGGGTTACGTATGTGCAGAAGAGTCTGGATTTAATTATTGTCTTCATTCTGCCTATAATTCCCTGATGAGAAATACTGCATTTTCAGAAAGAGTAAAGTAAATAAATGCTTGAATTGTTACTCCTCTTCTTCCTTCTTGGGTTCTCTTTGCTCCCCTGAGTTCAGGTCTTCATTTCACAAATACCCATCAGCTCCCAGACTTTCTGACTGTCCGGGGGGTGTTGCAGGTATCCAGTCCTGTGTTACAGAGATTGGTTGTGTCTGGCCCGGTACCAGGAAAAAGCTGGGCATCTGAGCCCAGCAGGGCTGTTTTCTTCAGGGGGGAGTAACATGATTTTATATAGTTGAGGAATTTTCTCGGTTTTTCATCGAAAAAAATACCAATGGCAGACTGAAAGTGAACTATGAAAGCGAGAAGGGGAATGGGTGATAAAAAGAGAACTGAAAACGACCCAGCATTCAAACGTATGGATAGGATGTGAAACTGTGTTGTCGTAATGCACGTTAGTACTGAGCTGGAAAATCAAGGTCTGAGCTCGCTAATACATGGCGGAGTGCTTGGGTGGCGTGTCGTGACTTTTCTTACTGATTACCATGAAAGGATTGTCAGTAATATATCGTTGCTAAGCCTTTGTAACCTTTGACATGGAATATTTGCGCTGTTGCTCGCAGTCTCTCCCATGCCGACATCAGTAATACCTTTATCACTCCCCAGCTGATAGCGGGAAGCCAGATGTGCGGGGCTTGGTGAGCATTTATTTAAACTCAGAGAGCAACTGTACGCAGCTGGGGTTCGGGCTTGTAGCTCTTCCCTCGCTATCTCAGGGTGTCCTCTCAATGCACGCAGGCTCCTGGGCGCCTGGTGTTTATTTAACACTAGATTCCACCAGGATTTGGTTGTGGGTTTTTTTTTTTTTTTTTCCTCTTCCCACAGTCTCTTTACAGTTATCAGTGTTTGCAAAGAGGGATTTCTGACCTGAGGGAACCCGTTGTGTGCTGGAGTAATGCGTTTAGGAGGAGGACAAAGGATAGGCCTCTTTCAAACACTAACCCTGAGTAACACTTGAGGGTGTGACACCCTGCAAATCCTTGACTTCCCCCCCCCCCTAAACTTTGGGATTCTTCAGAAGCCTTTTAACGTTTGAAATTTAGCAACAAGAGTATCCTCGTACTTGTTGAATTGTAGCTGTCACAAGATGTTAAAACAGAAGCATGTATTATTGAAACATCAGGCCTCTGATTGCCTTCATACGCAATTAACTGGACAAAAAAATTCACCAATGATGTTGTAAATGAGCTTTTACTAGCCGAGTAAACTTCTACTTCTGCCTCTGGAGAAGAGTTTGCAATTGGGTTTTTTACCCTTTAGTTAAAGGAACATCTTAAAAAACCCCAAAAAAACCAAAACCAAACAAAAAACCCACACAAAACAAAAAGAAACCCCAACAACAACAACAAAACCCAACCCCCAACATTTATATTTATATTAAAAAAACCCCAACTTGTGTGTGGAGTGGAAACTAGATCCTTTCCAGGTGGTTTTGGCATGGCCATGTTTTGCCTTTGCAGTGGGGAGATACCAATGCTAGAATTTCACCCATCTGAAATAAACTATTACAAGTCCTAGAATATCTTTATCAAGGTAAACGCAGGAGAGGGGAAGGCTGTTGTGAGGACAGAGGTGGTTACTCTTTTGCACAGGATTAGCATAAGATTGAAAGTGTGAACTTCCACACTGGAAGAGGACGAGGAATCTAAACTTGGAGTCAATAAGCATTGCAAGGAACAGGATAAGGAAGTTAAGTCTCATCTTACTCGTTTTCAGGTACAAGAATGAAATTTGTTTTCCAGTTTATGGCCAATTTGTCTAATTGATATTTTCATTGAATTGCATGGCATTTCAGCCTTGTGTCCTGAATGACTCATGGTTTAGAAAGGGAGGCTGAGATAATATGAGAAGGTAATTAATTTTGAAGTCAAGCGCTGTCATCTTAGTGATTCAAAAGCCATAATGTATGTTTGCTTAAGACCTACAGATGATATTTCATTTGATAAGTTGTGGAAGCAGTGGCCTTTGGCTCTGAAGGCTGGTGGACATTTGAGTCATTCTTGGTAACACTGAACAAGGAACTGTTTATCTCCTGGCACTGAGATGAGGACTTTGGTGATAGTGACCTGAAAACTGATTCAAGTGCTATGAATTCACACGATGACTTTTATATATTTTTATAGCATTAATAGATCATTTATTAAATCAGGATTGTCAATTTTATTTTGTGTATTGTAGGGCATTAAAAATTCCTATAGTCTATTATTAGTGCTTGTTTAAAACTTGAAATAAATAAGTTTAGACTTAAAGTTTTGAGTCAAGTGTTTTAAAAGCCAGGTTCTTGATTTCATTATTAGTCACCAAACTAAACAGAGCTTGATTCTCAGAAGTACTGAAAAGCTGTGCTGAATTCAGTGAAAGCTCTGGAATCTATGGCTGGGTTGATGCCCTCAGGATCAAGTCAGAGGGTGTAGAAAAAAGGCCCAACAGATCAGAGACCTTTTCCACAGGGAAAGCAGAGAGGACGTCCAGAAAGACGTGAACAAGGATGGAAACAAGGGGCAGCCGTAGAAGTCACCCTGATGGTTATGAGTGTTTCCTCGCTTGATAATGTTCAGCATGACTTCATATTCCTCACTTTAAAGGACTATGGTTTGTCCTTCCTTCCTGCAGGACTCTTGCTGTAGATGGTGGGGATTATTTACATCTCAATTTATTTCTCAGCCCATTGGCCATAATTAAAGATGGAATTTGGCACTCTTGAGAGCCCCCGTTGGAGACTTTCACCTTGTATAAGGAAGGGGATTAGATGTGACGATTTATTGGGCTCACGTACAGTCCCCTGACTGCACTGTGGCACTGAGCCGAAAGAAAGCCAAAATGACATCCAGTCTTCTCTGGCACCGTGAGCAGAGTAAATCCTATCCCTTCACTAAAGACCTATCTCGTTCCATCCAAATTTGCCTCCCCTGATGGGAGGCTCTCGGTAGCACAAAGTTAAGGCTGGTGAAGGCAGCGGCTGCCCGCCAAGGCAGCGTGCCTTCGGGATCTTGGAATCTGTGCCCCTGTTTGTGTTGTCATGATGTGCCTTAAGCTGTGCCTGTGGAAAGAGCAGAAAATGATTTCTTACAATCATCACACTCCCATCTTGGAGAGGGATTCGAAGTGATGTTCAGAATCACAGCTCTGATGTTGGATCGTTGCTCTGTGATTACTCTTCAGATTTTTAGGACTTTTCAGTACTAAAGCCAAAGAGAAATGCAGTCACAAATCTGGCAGAGGCTTCACTTGCTTGCTTGCTTCTACCCTGCTAAGCCGGGAAACAAAAATGAAGAAATATGTGGCCGTGCCCAGCTTCCACCACAGCATTTACAGAATTAATATTTCTTTGAGGGGATTGTTCTGGGAGAGGAAGTGGCAAGACTGCTCTTGTTGGGTGAGCTTTCAGGGTCATGGTGCCTTTTGAACCATCTCTACTTGTCTTACTGCTTTCTTAGATGCTCTTAAAATAGTGCTCTTTTTGGACTTGAAGTTCTTTGTCTTTGCTAGGTACGAGGAAGGGATCATCCTGCAATACCCTTGATAAAAACCCAGCTTGTTCATACTAAAACACCTTTTTCTTCAACTCGCAGTGATGTCATGCAACATGCCTCACAGGAAAAGATAAAAGATCCTGATGAAAGGATGCAGCTGGCTGGGGCTGTTTCCTTTACAGGAAGGGGTACTGGCAGAAGGGTAATTTACTGGGACTGAAGTGTGTTGATTTCTGCAAAAGCCTTATTGCAAAACTTTCTTATGTCCAGAATGAAACCTGATCAGAAAGAGGGAGAAGGAAAAAACCCACCGCCTTAGAGAAAATGCTTGTGAGAACAAGAACACAGGATAGCTGCTGCCTTGTGGGAAACCCAGCTTCAGGTCCCCTGGCACAGTGAAAACTTCCAGCAGTTTGGTGACATCCAGACTGTACAAGACTTGGTATTTACTGCTATTACTCACTGAACCCTTGTTATGCTGTTGTTTCTGTTGATGGTGTGAACTCCTTGGATATTACACTTGCTTGAATGGCCTCCAGACAGTGTTGGGTTTTGTTTTTTTCTATTAATGAAGCTGTGCTGTCCGTGTGCTGTGATTCGCCAGAGATTTTTTTCATGATGCAGAAGCATCTTTAACCTTCCACACTTCCTAAGCGTAGCAGAGTCATGGTGAAAAACTGTGAATACATGTAAAAGCTATTTGTGGAAATGATTTCCCTTGACAAATCTCCTTCATTAGGACCACGTAACTGATACGAAAAGCAACATGTACGGTTCCCTTGATTTGAAGGATTTTTCAGTCTAGCTTAAACCTGATTTTCATTGCATTTTTTTGACCTCCTTTCAGAAACCAGGAATACTTAAAAGCAAGCTGTGGGCTGTGCCATTAGTATGCGATTCAACCACTGGAAGCTGTACATCTGGGTAGACTGAGAGCAAGAAATTGGATATATTTCCGACCGAAAACAATACTTCTGCAGATTGTGTTTGGGCAAATATTCATATTCTGTTTGTGCTCACATCCCAGACAGTCTGTGGTGTACCTGCAAGGCAGAACTGTCTTGTCTCTGTCTTAGTGGGGACAAATCCCATGGACTATTGCCTTCATGTTTGTATGATTGTGAGCAGAAGGGACTGAACATGTGGCGAAATTAATAACTGGGTAGCATTCGTACTTTCATCCTTAATTAAAGACAAGTGGGTATGTGAAATATATTTCCCCAGGGCTGTGGTGAGGGAATATCCACACGTGTAATTAATCTAGCTGCTGGAAGTAACAATTTCACCACTAAAATGAAGCAGAAAGAGACACCAGCGAACAGTATGGGCACGCTCCAACATTCATTGAAGTCAATGGGAAACTTGTCTTTTGACTTCAAAGGGCATTGGACTGCGCCCTGCAAGATCATATTAAAACACTTAGAAGTCATTAAGCGCTTATTCTTGCCATACTGCAGTAATAGAGCTAGAAAAGCTATAGGTGGATTTTAAATTGAACGCACTCCCTGTATTTCTAATAGTTCCGTGTTTACGCAGTTGGTTGCATACAGTTGGAATCGGTGGTGATTTGCCTGAGGATTTATTGCCTTGGACTGTTGCTGCATGACATGCTCTTTTTTCAGTCTTCTTTCTCTGTACGTCTAGTCGTCTTGTATGTTGATACAATCCTCACTTAAGTCAATACATGTGATTTTCTGTGACAGCAAAGCCTGTAGCTTCTGTGAGTTGTCTTGTTATTTAGTAATCTCAGTACAGTGCCGCTCCTACCCCGAGGGTGGGACTGTGGAAGGGGCTGAAGGCATCGGTGTCCCTTCTGCCAAGGGGATTAAGCAGTGCCTCAGAGTATACGTGGCCCTTTTTATGGGATTCCCCACAAAGCTGCTGTCACTGCTGCTGCTGAGTCCACCATCAGTCAGGTTCCATCACCAAGAAAGCAGAAAACACTCCAAGCCGGGCACAGTCTAAACTTCAGGTGCCCTGAGCTGCTGCTGGGCATGGGGCACTGGCTGACGGTAACAGGGGAGGGAGTTCAGGGGCGTGTGGGAGGGTAAATATCATCCAGCCTGGTCTCTACTCTTATTCACCCGGCTAACCAATGATTTGGGAATTTGGTTCACCACTAATCTGCTTCTGACTTCAGATATCTGTGGCCTGGCAATGTATAGGAGAAAACGAACGGTTGCCTTGAAACAGATCAAGCTGGGCGGTAAGAAAGCCGGTTAGTGACCAGGTTTCCCACATCTGGAAGACGCAACTGAAATTGCATTGCGTCTCGATTGCTTGTTGTGGTTGGCAGCCTGTGTTTGGAGAAGCCCTTCAACTCGTGCAAGGAGAAGTTGAGAGCTGGCCCATTTGAAGAGTCGTTGCGCTTACTTGTGGTATTTATTTACCGCCTCGATTTTGTCTGCGCTAAGTTTTGAAGTAGCTAAAATTTAAGGGGGATGTTTGCCTGGGAAAACATAGAGCATTTGCTGCTTCTGTTTACTGGTAAATCGGATTTTGGAAGCCAGGACTGAACAGAGCGCAATGAGCATTTTGTCCTCCCACAACAAATTGGATTTAGGCGTTGCACCTTGTGACAAATGGCAAGAGTTCTGTGACTTGAGCTCCAGCAACAAGACAAGGCAATCCTTTCCTCCCATCAGCTGAATAACGGGGCACCATTTAATATATCTGGTATGAAGCCTAGAATGCAGCAAACAAAGATACTAAAAATCTTTCATCCTTTATGTACTGAAGCTTACTGTGCTGAGGATGGTTTTTCTTCCCTCTGCATGTCTATAATCTTGTTTTATAGTCACACTGGTAACTTTACCCATCCATTCATTTCATCGGTATTGCAAAGGAACAGGGCAAGGTGGAGTTTTCATTTCTTTTAATGAGTGGAGTACACTGGAGGTGACCTCAGTCAAAGTCTAGGATTTCGAAGCCCCAGAGATGAAGATCATTTGCTTCTTTGTTCTTCATTTTGCAGGGCTAATGGAGACACCTCTTAATTCATCTGATTTATTTTTTTTAAAGACAATGCCTTGATTTTATTGAAAAACACTTGATTTATAGATGTGCCAAGTATGCCACTGCTGCTGTGAGCCCAAAGAGGAGGCCTAAAGGAATAACTGATTTTTTTTTTGTTGGCTTTTTGTTTTAATCTTCTGACTTAAGTATAATGTGCTTATTCCTCTTTGACCCAGAGAAGACTATAGGAAGCAGAGAAGTCTGCTCCCTGTTTGCAGTGTCGAATATAACAATCTGCTTTAAGTGTATGTACAATCGTTGTATATAAAAATTCACTTGCCTATCTGCATAGGTGAAATATCTGTTTGTTTTCTTTCACAGAAAAGAGTCAAAGACGTCATATCTCCAATTGTGTTTGAAGCTGCATACAGCCTTGGGGAACATGTGGTAGAAAGAGGAAGAGAGGACAAAGAACTACCCGCTCTCCAGCCTGTTCTCCGCTGGAAGAAAGGCCAAAAGATAGTGCAAAGGAATCAGGTCAGATTTGCACTGTGTTATTTCTCTAGAAGGCCTGTGGCTGAACCGACAGCAGGAGTGGATGTAAGAGGGGATTGCCGAGCTCAGAGGGAGGGCACATGGGAACTTACCCTCTGTGTGGGGGGAGAATGGTGGATAGAATAAATCAAAATGTGCCTGGCTCAACTGCCCTCTTTTCTTGAGGCCTCCTCGTGTCCAGTCAGATGGCAAGAGAAACCTGCTCCTGCTGTTACCGCGGGACATGCCGTGCTAAAATAGGATGGTTTGGTTTCAGAGAAAGTAAAGTGGAGGTGCAGCCATGTACTTGTTTTGTGTTCCGCTACAGTGGAACAAATGCTGTTGTCTTTAATTTTCATGAGAGCAAAAAGAATTCCTTTAATTTTGAAACACTTCCCAAATAGAGAGTAGAGTTTGGGGTTTGGGGTTTTTTCACATTTTCCCCCTTTCTCACAACTCCTTGAGGAGTTGAAGTGTATGTGATTATCTCCCCTCTCTTGCTTGTCTGTCTTGACTTCAAAGTCGTCTTTGGAAAATGCTTTTTTTTCACAGGAGTGATCAGGACAGTGCTTATGAATGTATTTAACACCATCAGGGTTAGTGAAGCAGGTGATCCTGCCAAGGAGAGAGACCCTGTTGGTGACCTTTTGAAAGGCTCCAGTTTGAGCACAGTCCTTGTTAGGTGCAGGGCAGTGCCAAGGAAGGAGCCTGCAGGACAATTCAGTCTCCTACTGTGCTGGCACCAGAGCATCTATCTGTGAAGCTCGAGGCTCCACAAGGAAATCAGACTTCTGTGGCTTGCAAAAATTCTTGTGTGTCAGAATTGCAGGATAATTTTTAGGCTGGAAGGGACCTTTGTAGATCCAGTTCCTTGCTCAAAGCAGAGCCAACTTAAAAGTTAGATCAAGTTGCTCAGGGTGGTGTCCAGTCCAGTTTATTTTCCAGAGCATGCTGAAAGAGTTATGAGCTGGCATTGCTTGTGAATAGGAAATTTTTTTTATTATTATTATTTTTATGTTTTTCCTTTGGGGGGGGGGGGGAAACAAGTGTGAAAAGTCTGTCTGGAGTCTGAGGCTTTTAGCACTGAACTGTTAGCTCTGTTTTTTCCTCCTGGGAAGTTCACGTCTATTGAGCGGTGCTTGCATCATCATCTGTAACATCACTTTCTGATGCTGCTTGTAAGGATATGTTACTGTGTTGAAATTGCAGGTCCCTGAATACTACTCAAAAAACCCCTCCAACCTTAAAATGATTAAAGAGATTTGCTGTGTCATATACCCAAGTGTTTTAAACTGTATTTGGCTATAATCCTTGTACTTAGAGACAGGAGTATTTATTCAAGTATGCTTTATGTTTATAAATGTATCGAGGAAGGATGCACGGAAAGATTACTTATTTTTATGGAGGGGGATTGTGTGGCTGTTACGTATCTGCACGTTGTGTTGTTGCAACGCTATGATGGGAATTTGTGGAGAGCTTTGGAACTTGAGCAGTGTGCTGAAAGCTCAAGCGTTACATGAGAAAAACTGCTTGGATGCTTAACTGCTGGGTTTAAGCTCAAAAGGTCACATCTTGCCCTGCAGGCATAGCCTCGGATCAATATAAAAATACCAAAATGCTGAGATTATGAGGCAGAAACAAAAATATGTTGGGAATTTCCCTGACTTGTTTTCTTGTGTAATTTGAATGAGAGGGAGCCAGTTTAACAATCCTTTTCCATTTGCTTTCCAGATGTTGTTCGTTTAGCTTAGTAAGAAAAGGGTTTTGACATGGGGTGTGCCTGCAAGTGTTCTTTCAGCTGAGGAAGTGGGAAAAGTTTGAGTTAGTGTGGCAGTCGTGGTGACAAAGCCCTGACGGAACAGCCTAGGGGTGCGGTGGCGGGGTCCTCAAAGACCAATTTCATGGGAAAATCAGGGTGCAGTGTTCTCTTTCAGGATTCTTGTTATCTCACACGTAGGAATTGTTTTAAAAGGCCAAGAGGGATAGTAGGAACCAAAGTTTATGTAATAAAGGATTTATATTTTCGAAGAATATAGTGGTTATGAAGGGACCTTGGTGTTTGGAAGTCAATTCGAGACGGATTTAGTGGGCTCTCTTTTCAGAACATGCAGCACGGGTGAGGGCAGGTGGACAAGCTTAGTATCAGTGCTGCTACCGAAGCCTTTACGTATAGTTAGTTGTGTGTGGTTTTTAAAAGCCCGAAATCCTACTGATCCAGAAAGAAGTGGCATTCGAATGGTTGTATCTGTTGTTTCAAGGCACCATTAAGATACTGTAAAGAGGCTGACATTTTTCTAAAATGCCTGGGTGGTTGCTTTTGATGGATGAATGCAAGAGAAGAAGCTGGAAGGAGTGGACGGCTGAAGAAAAGGCAGGGAGCTGTGACTGGGCAGGAAAGGGAGAAACTTCTTTCAAGATCCTACTGCAGGTCTGCTAGACCTACTTGAAAAGCCACACATCTTGCGAAGGAGGGCTTTATAGTCACCGAGGTGTCATTTTATTTAAACCGAAGTGATGTTAAAGCTTAAGTGACCACTTTCACTGGGATTTCAGTTTGTTCTTCATGCACCAGGTGTCTCTTCATGCACGTGTGCCTTCACAGTAAGAGCGTACAGCCCTCTGGCTTACAAACAAGGAGGCAAGAAAGCCATCAAGAGGCCTCTTGACAGGAGAATTGAAGATTATATTGAGCATGTGAAGTTCTGCGTGGTGCTTTGCTCTAATGCATTAAGGAGTTAGCTTGGAAATAGTGTTTGTGGACACCCACCACCCAAAGTGACATCTGCCTAATGACATAATCACAGAAAACTATTTTGTTGGGTATTCATCCTTTAAATCAACGTTACATTGTATGTGAGGGGAACAGTCTGGTCTTGTACTCATCGCTTACACCAAAGCAAAGTTACAGTAGTAAAGGAGCGCATGGGCGTGGGATAAGTCAAAATGCTTTTATTTATTGGTCACTTGATTTTAAAAGAATGCAGCTTTTACTGTAAAGCAGTGCAAAATGCTTGTATTTAAAAGTAAAACAAAACAAAAACCAAACTTTGACTGTTCAGTGGAGGAGCCTGCTTCTATTCCTGAGTGGACTGCTTGAAACAATTAAAATATGACAAATAATTTGAATGTCTGATTGATTTTTAATAAAAATAGCTTAATGGAAATTTCTTGATGAAAAGCACGCAACTTTGGGACTTCATGTATTGGCTATTTTTTGCAAGCAAAGAGGCTCTTATACTTCAAAATGAAGTAATAAGGTATTTAAACTGGCCTGAGGGACTGTTTGTCCCAGAGTACAGCAACAGTTTATTTCTCATGGTCTTCATTTTCTTGGTTCTTGCATATGCTTACCAGAAATGATAGTTGCTATAGGTTAGTGTAATCTTCTGTGGTAGAAAAAGCAAATACTTCAGGGCGATGTGTACATTTCTATCGATAGATGTCTGGGCAACTGGCACAACTGTTAGGTGGAGACTGGTTGTATGGAGCAGATTACAGCTTTCCAAGTTGTAAATGGCTAGCCAGCTCAGTTTTGCTCAAACAGAAAATCTCTGATGGGTCAAGACTGGGTGGAGGAAAAAAGGATTCTAATTTTTCAGTGTGTGCTACAAACTTTAAAACTTCCCACCCTGAGGATTACTTTCCATTAGCTTCTTTTGTTGCCTCCCAATTCCAGTTCCTACCTTCACCCACTGGAAAAAACTAATAAGTCTTCTTACTTCAGGGAAATTAATGTGTATTTAGAACTTAGTTTGGCTAAGTTCATTGTAAGTGGTTCGTACTGTAACATTTATTTTTGTATACCCACTGTATAAATACATGTCAACCAAGAAGGAGAAAGATCTCCTGCCAAATACAGTGGGGAGTTGTTCCTCGTAGTATCCAGTAACGTATCTTAGAATTCAAGACGTGGTGTGCTAGAGTTCTGCCCGTTCTAAATGCCGTAATAAAATCACCTGCTGTTATGTGGATGGAGACACCGTTTTGTTATAGGAAAATAGTCTCACTAGATGGAATTGCGTCGGTGCCTTCAGGACGTCGTGAATGGCCTGCCATAAAACTGCCTGTAAGTTGTACGGAGAGACAGGAAATGTTTTTAGGACGTTCTGTTCCCAGCTGTGCCACTGACTTGCAGTGAGGATTTGGGGACAGCGCTGCACCCCCAGGTGACTGAGGCTGCCCGGCTCTGGGATAAACTTCACCTTTTTAAAGCAGAGCACCGGTTTTGGAAATACTGGTGTTTGAAGAGCTGCTGAAGTATTTGCACATAAATTAGCGTAGTTGGCGGGTATGAGAAAGTATAGGAGGATTTTTACGGAACTGAATTCTGAATGCCTTCAGTGAGTTTGGGTTTGCTGCACAAATAAAGCCATTCTCTGTTTTAAAACGTACACCACCCCCCACCCCCACCCCCAGTATCATGATGAGGAGAAAGCAATGGCAGAGCTGGACAGGTTGGAACGTAGTCTCCATACACACAGTGTGGTCCGGGTTTGTCAGCAGTGCCTTCTCCAGAGTAGAGACCCCTGTGTGCCTGCTTGAATCGAGTCCTGTCTCTGTCAGCAAACTGAGCTGTGCCTGGGGCTTTTCTAGGTGTCGGAGTGTCCTCTTTATCCCGGTGAGCTTCTGGAATGGCTCTTGGCACTGTTTTAGCCTGTGCCAACTACTGCAAACCATTCCTGGGCCTGGGTCAGGAGTTAGGATGCTCTGCTTTTGGAGGCCGTGGTATTTATTTTTTTTTCCTGGTGCAGCAGAAGACTCAGTGCCGTAGTGTACCTGTCAATAGCTGGATGGGGGGAAATTGTGAAGAGTTATTGATTCATACCCAGGCACATAGGAAGTCTTTGGAAGACTGCAGGAGTCAGCCTAATGAATTGCCATGCTCTGGGTGAAAAGCTCTGCCCCTAAACTCTTTCCTTTGCGGGCAGCGCAAGCTCCCGAACAATCTTCCTGCAGAGATCCCCCATGTGCCACCCTTCCTGTTTAGGTGCCATTGTTTTCCCTTTGGTTGGTGTGGGATTGCTGAAAGTGATGGTTTCCACCCCACCCTCTGCCATCTCTTCAGTTGTGTCTGTCTTTTGCTCTAGACAAGTTTGGTCATAGTCAGTGCTGAACTGGCAGGGACTGGGAACCCTGCCACTGGGTTTGTGCCAGGAAATCTGGAAAGGACCCACCCTGAGCATGTACTGGATTAGGCTCAGTATTACATTTGCCTGCTGTTGCTTTTTTTTTTTTTTTTTTTTGCTTTTCTTTTTTTTTTCTTAGCAATAAAGAGGAAAGATTTACAGGTCTGGAAGAGATTCAGAACTGCACAAGAACAGCAGGTGTCCAGATGTATTGTACCTCTAAAATGTTTATAATTAGCAAACTTGCTGAAGTAAGGATGAGTGGAAATTGGTGCCTCTGGTATTTATGTTTCTGTATGCTCATTCTTAAGCAATGACAGGCTTGGTCAGTAATTGTCCAACTTGTTCATATTGCTGTTTAACAGTAGAGGAAAAAACAACATAATTGAGAATGTGTAAGACATGGTTTACTCCCCAGGTTTGGATCTCATGGGCTTCATAAAGAACAGTGCCAATTTCATCTGCTGATATGCACATGAACACACACACACAGATATATACACATTCATGTCTTGGCATGTGTGCTAGGGGAGGGTCAGACTACAGGGTGATCCAGTCTTAGGTGGCAAGATGTGGATTATCTGGTAGTTTACAGGTTCTTCAAATAGGTAGAGAAAGGAGAGATGATCACGTAAGCATCTGCAAGCTGAATCCTAGCTTAAAATCCTGTTGGGTACGTTCTGCAGTTCAGCATAACAGGATGCATTTATTTCATTTACAGATTATTCTGTGCATCCACAGAACTGTAACTGTAAGAAAAGGGGGAATTCCTGCTTATGTGAGGAGCTGTAAAAGAAATTGTAGCAGTCTTAAAAAGCCACAGAGACAGGTGACAGATTTCAGGAAGGCAGGCTCCATTAGCTCTGTTTCTTTTCAGCAGTTATATGAAGGATCAGTAGAGCCTAATTGAAATACCTAACATCTTGAGAAGAGATAGTATGATAGTGTTAGTTCGTTCAGTTCAGATTACCTCAGTAACACAAAGTCCTTGTCAGTTCAGAGCAGCACTCATAAATACAAACCACTGAAGGATGGGCAGGTGGATGACGAGAGAGGACATAAACTTACCTTTGGGGGGTCTAAATGAGCTAAAGGTAGGCAGAAATTGTTTATCTGATGATTTGAAGAGTTTTTTTGCATTTCCAGCCAGCAATACAGCTGCCACACGTGTTTTTCATTTGTTGTTGTTATTATGCTTTTGTATTTTTAATTACACAGTTGTGTGGTGAGTAACAAAGGTTTTGACTTGTGTGTTAAAATGTTTAAGTATGAAAGCATCCTGAGTGAGAAAGATTCATCTTACATGCTTCCACTTTTATGAGTAGAAATAGGGAGGTTCAGAATAGAAAATGTTCTCAAATGTCATTAAAGAGCCCTCCTGAGATGATATAATTGAATTATTCTGTAGTCATCCAAAATAAATGGAAGACCATTTAGGACAGGACAGGAAAATATATTGAGAAATGTGCTGCAGAAATCCATCCTATGATGGTATGGGGAGATGAGACAATTAACCTGAGAGGTCTTTTCCCATCTATTGTTCTATGAATTTATAAGGTCTGAAGTCTTGTAAAATGAGAACGCTATTTGGATGATTTGCACTGTTAATGATTTAGAAAAGAAAAAAAAATTGCCTCAGCCTGAAAAACGAGTGAGTCAGACTAGAAACCTAATAAAGCTCTGAAAGGCTGGGGGTGCATTTCTATTGCCACCAATTGTCATTCTTCACCCCGGGAGAATATGAGGACAAAAGATTGTGTTGTTAAATCCACTCACTGCTGTGAGGCATAGCTAATACATACGTTTATTAATTTATGCTTGCCTCCAATAGCTAACAGGTTTCATGCCTGATCTTTTCTGAACAGCAGATTTCATTTGGGAGTTCCTGTTCCTTTTATATTTGAGTGTCCTCTCTCCTTTTTAGCTTGATGCTCCAGCCAGATTTCTATCACTTACCAAAAGCAGGATGCAGCTGAAATAGGAGAGAAATTATTGCATTTGGCCTTAGATGGCTTGACAAGTGGCACTGTGCTTGTCATGAGCTGTAGGCCCAGTCTTCCACTGAATAAAGTGGATGTACTCCCCTGTAGCCTTCCCCAGCTGGAGAAGTTCAACTTAGATGATTGCTCACTTACTAGTGTAGTAAAATCATTATTAATGGCCAGTTCCTGGGTTTTTTTTTATGCTAATGCACTATAAATGAGCAGCTGTTTTCTTTGCATGAAGACATGCTCTGATGAGGTCTACGTGGAGCTGAGGGAGCTTGCTAGCTAACCTTGGTCCCCTGCACCATGAAGCACTGGCAGGGCTCTTTGGTTTCCTATTAGAATTCTACTGCACGCTTATTGCTCCCTTGATATTCCTGCTTTCGTCGTGTGTTCACTCCGCCACTCAGTAGGGGCATTGTGGAAATCATGCGTTCATGTTGTAGTCAACACAGCTGATGAAATCCTGGAAAGGTTTTCACAATATTAATTGCATTTCTAGTGGGAATTTACATCAGCCATTTCGCACTTGGCTCAGCAGGAGATATGAATGGATCGTTTCCATGAGCAGTACTGTGAAGCGTCGGATGTTTGGGGGGAGTCAGTCACTATTTCTCTTTCTGTGGTCAATAGATCTGTAGGTAATGACTTTATTTTGCAGGCAACTTGAAAATTTAAAGACAAAATGAAGGTATAACCTCAGGCTCCTGTATCTACATTTAGGCTCATTAGCATCTGATTGATTCGTAAAGCCACCACACAGGAAATAGTTCCTAGAAAAAGCAGTGAGATTTGCTTACAGCTCAGTAGTTTTGATAATTGGATCTCATATCCTGGTCCCTTAATAAGAACCCAGGAACCATACTTCACCAGGTAACACGGTAATAGGCATGTAGCATCAAGACCCAAAAAGTAAAAGACTACTGGACTAACAAGCCCCCTTATCTTCATCCTTTAAATAGAATTGTGTGTTACTGGCATGATCTAATTGCTAAGTCATCCCTGCACGTACCGTAGGGTATGGTGACAATTTACAGGAAAGCTGTGCAGAGGTTGGAATCCTGTATTCCTAACCCAGATTGTTTTGCATAGCCGAAGTTGTCCTGCTGAAGTGCGTGGCATGCTTTATGAAGTTAAAGAAATTAATCCTCAGTGACCAAAAGCCAGCTCTGCCACCTTTAAAGAGGTACTATCTGAACTGGTTGTAGACAGATGTCTAATGCAGTAGCTAACGGCCTGCTCCAGAGTGAATCACCGTTCTCTTATCCAGACATAAAATGACATGGTTTTAAGGGTTCTTTTGAGAACCTCATTACTCCCCCTTCTCTTCAAGCATTGTCTTTCAGCTGTCACTTCCCCTTTTCTGTGAAAGGATGGGCACAGCTCTTACTGGAACACGGCACTGGCAACCTCTCAAAGTCTTGATTGCACATTTTGGCTGCAACCTGAAATTCCCATGTGCTTCCATGAATTTTGGGAGGTTGAATGTCTTGAAATAGCTTTTTTTTCTTTTCTTTGTTTATTGGATGATTTCCAGTATTTTCTGTGGGCAGGAGTGCCATAAACACGGGTGGGTTTTTTGTTTCATTTTCTCTGTCCTGTTCTTTTCCCTACTCCCAGCACCACAGATGGGCTTAATTTTAGATAGCCATTGAAAGACAGTGAAGCCACTTAGCAAGCCAAGTTTGAAACCCCAGATTGCTGCCTTCTGAGCAGCGAGCTCTGACCATTAGGCTGAAGCCAGGCTCCTCCTGGCTTGTTTTGCACCCGAGCTGCATTCCTTAGCAGTCCCACATCAGCAGGAAGGAAAAGGAGCATGTCTTCACACTCAATACCCAACAGCTTTGTGTTTAGTACGCCTTAGGGTGCAGGAACTATGGATTCATCTTCCTTCTACTTTCTGAGGTAGAGGACTGTACATTTACCACAAAAAGGGGAATTTAATCTACTACCTCTCTTCAAGAGGCAGAGTAGGCACAAAGGTACTTGCTTTGTGGCCCTGATCTGAGTGCCTGTTTACACATAGCCCCTTCCTTATCAGCTGGCTGTAGGTCTCTCCTTACTGTACATTTACTTAGGTACAGATTGTGTCTATTCACTCATTATAAAGAGTTTATCTTAATGCAGGGTTTTTTACTTAGCCTCTGGAGGACTTGGGCAACATCCATCTAACCTCTCAGGATATCTCTGCCACATTCCTCGACCTCCCAGGAAGCATCATCTTTTCTATGAAGAAATTTGCCATGCAGAATTTGAGAAAACCATGTTTGTCTGGGAAGTTTGGTGAGAAGCACTGTGGAGGAATTCCCCATAGCTGCTGGGTTCTGTGGAGCAAGGAAAGAGTGCAGAAAGGGATTGTGGACCCTGGAAACACTGGATTTGCTCTGTCCTTTGCTGTAGATCTGATGATTGCAAGAAGTCTGACAGACTGTCAGTCTCACTGACTGACATGCACTTTACATTAGCTTTGTGTTTGTGCAGTAAAGATGTGTACTAAAAACATTGAGGTTATCCTGTCCCTGCTACTGAGCATGCAAGCACCTATTTCCCTCGTGGAATTGGCAGCCAAAAATGTGGTGGCCTTGAGATAGGAGATGCAATTGCGTTTCTCATTCAGGACAATTTCTGACGCTTTCTCACCCTCCTTGAAATTTTTCTTGTACTTATTTCCTGTGTAAAAAGGTTTTCTGACCATCTCACACATATATTCAAAGCTGTGAGGTACACGGCATGGTGTAAGTGGAATCCAGTAAGAGCCAATTGGACTTGAGGAAAACCACTCTTCAGAATTGCTCCTCTTCATTTTGGGTAACAGTAACTGCAAAAGTTATGAAGTGTTTCCACAGCACAATGAATTTGTTTTGTCCTACTTCCCTTACTTTCCAGTTCTGGATAATACATACAGCCCACTGGTTATACCTTGTTCAACACTTCTAATATGCAAAGAGCTCTGTAAATCCCTAAAACTGTTATTGTAAAGTTGAAACCACTTTAAAGGTTGTGCGGAGTTAAAATTAGTGATTATATTGTAGTTGGAGCTGTGCACATCATGGGAATGGTCTCCTGCTCTAACAGCATGCAGTGTTGAGTTAGGTATGGTTTCTGGCCCAAAGAAATCACAGCCCAAGTAGCCCAAGTAAGGGCACAGTGACAGAAGATAGAAGCAGAGTTCACAAATGTTATGACTTAAACAATTCAGGAATAAATACACTTTAGGAGGGATTTGAACAGGCAGGAATTGGTCAATTGGAAAGGCAGAAGAAGCAACAGGTTGGGAAAGGGGAGGTTCAAGAAATCAGAAAAGAAAATGGAGGAAGTAGATTGACTGTGAGAAGCTACAGGATTGAGGCTCTAGCAGGCACACAAAAAGGGGAGGTGGAGTAGAGTCATAGCAACATCTATCCAGACCAGGGAAATAATAGAAAATGGCAAAACAATCCATAGATGTCGTGCCTCTGTGGTGGAAGGGAGCTGCTGAACCAGCAGTGGCTGCATCAATAGGTTTTAGTAGCTGACTGGGCTGGAAATCCTTTCTCCCTCCAAACCTCAGTGGGCTCAAGATCCTCCACAGAAAGTAGAGGGTTCACCCTTACACAGTTATGGATCTTGGGACTCATCATCCTTCTTTCGTTCTCCCATCCCAGTGCTGTGTAGGAACTTGTGTTTCTGTGATATGAAGAAAGACACCTAGTGCATTTCAAAGTAGCTTGTTGTCCAGCCCTTGATGTGTTGGAAGAGACACATGCTCCGTAGTTTCAGAAAATGAGGTATTTGTTCATTCGTTCTGAAGAACCACGGTTATAGGTTTAGTAACAAAATTCCAGGATTATTAGGTAGTTACTTACACGTGTGTACAGTACTTTATTCTTTGTAACGTGCAGGTCCTATCTTTGATTGCTCTGTTCACTTTGCCAAGATTTCTGCAACGCAAGTAGGGAAACTGTCAGGCAAGAATATTTTTGCAGTTGATTTTTCTTTCTCCTCTGAAGGTCAAACAGTCTCTCCTATATATAGCTACTACAGTGGCTGAGGATTAATCTGAGGACTTTGGAGACTGTACCTCTGAAATGTGCCATGTTTTGAGAGGGATACCTTGTGCCAGTTCCCGGCTCAGGGTTATTCCTGTACTTTGGTAATGAGAGTCACGAAGCCAAGCCTGCAGAAAGGAACGGATCGGGGGGTTGTCGGGTTTCTTGTCTGAGCAGTGTTGGCAACTCTCGTTTGGGTTATTTGCCCTCGGAATATTTGGTAACCTGAAGAGAATGACAACTCTGAATCCTCCAGCCTGAAAAGTCTAGTCATATTTTCAGAAAGGTATTGATCTCTGTTCTCAACAGGAGGGGAAGGTAACCGTGATCTTGACAGCATCTGGGTTTTTTGGATGCCAGCAACATGTTCCTGTCCTCTTTCACTCACTGGTGACTGCCTCATTTAACCATGACAAACTACTGTAGAGATTTGCATAGGCTCATAGACTTCTCATGTATTCCCCCCTC